>JAKOPK010000064.1:0-102398 GCA_024195185.1 Coniferiporia weirii
CCTATAGCCCTGCATGCTAATGTGAATACATTCCATGAGACTGAGTATGCATCTTTGCATCTTTGACATTGGGAGCAATTATCAATTAATTGGACTGGTCTTGCCATTATTGGTCTTTGTCTTTGATTGACTGACCTTTCCTCTTGTCCATAATGATGGAATTGCATCAATTACTTAACACTGAGGTTTCCTGACTGAAACCGACTGTGCAACCCCCCCTCCTTGACGCTGGGGACATTAATGTCAGGCCCTCCCCCATTGACCAGCTTACACTAGTCAGCAAGCATGCAGCCCTGAGAGATCCATGCAGACGTGAAAAGGAATCATCCTCACTGAGTCATCCAATCCAGTGGGACATTAACAATGGGTCCCAGTCCCTCCGGTGGGCACTAAAGGCACCCATTGCCCACCACATGACAGTGATGACCAGTGAAGAGTTTGCAACTCCAGTGATATGTGAATTCATACACCAGGTGTCCAGCCTCTGGGGGTCAAAGAGGGGTCTATATGAAAGTGGGGAAAGCTCTGGTCAACAAAGGCACAGGACAGGCGATGGGGAAATGAAGAGTGAACATAGGTCCGGCATGACATAGTCATGTCTTAAATTTATAAACGTACTGAGTGAGGTGCTCAGTTGCAGTGGTAGAAGTAGGGGCGGAAAGATATCAGTATAAACCGATGATATTTTGTAGGAGAAACCAGCCTCCTTATATACACGTACTGTGGTAATACTTTATATAATCGTAGTAGTAAAGTTATACTTCTTATAGTTAAGCGGGCGTGAGTAACGTGATCAAGGTTAGCTCTGCTCCACTATGGCGTGATATTGCGTGATTGTTATGTTATATTCGTTTATTTATATTTAATATCATGTCTGGACCGAGTGAGGTGATGTCTGCTGAAAGCCAGGCATTGGTCATGTTGATTGTTGTTGAAGGGGGAAGCCCCAGAGTCGTCTCAGAGCATTAGGAATAGTCAGAGAATGTTGTCCATCAAGGACTGGGTAGAATTAGCTGCCCTCCCCCTTCATCCAGGCAAGGTTTAAATACATGTTCTCTATGCTACATGTAACTCAACTCATGTTCTCCTCCCTACTCTGTGCCCTCTCTGGCATTCCTCCATCATGCAGGATTTCAATGTAATGCCTTGGACAACAAAGTGCGCATGTGTCCTAGTGTGCTGGCGAGTGCTCCGGAGCTCCATGTCTCTTTATGTAATTGTCAAACCACGTGTGTGAAGTGTTTCCGCAGACTCAAAGGACACTCTGGAGTGTTGCCAGAGGTGCCAGACCTCTTCACTTGAGCTTTGCTGATGTTTGCCAATCGTATGTCACTGGATTCGACAGAGTTTAGTTGGTAGCATGAGTTGATGTTCTTCACCAGTGGAACGACAGCACAAAGGGCCAGACCACCAGTTGGAGAGCCCCTCTCTCAATGCTCAACCCAGCCAGAGACCAGACCAGAGTACGGGTTGCTGCAACTCCCCCCAAGAACACCCCCAGAGCAGGATCCATAGAGATGGTGGTAAGAGGACAAGAAGGGATGGTTATTGAAAATATGGTGTGAGTTTGGATTTGTGAGAATTTATAACTACAGGGTTTTCCAGGCATAATCAGGACAGATCTACCATTACTAAGCACCACTGTAACGAAGTGACACGGCTTGAAGCCGGAGCCATGGTTACCGAACACTCCTGTGTGCCCTGTTGAAGTTCGAGCTCGATGCCGAGTCGGCCGTCAGAGTTTGAAATATTTTTTCGTAGATTTTACTGTCTGTATGCGCGCAAGAGTTCTCTTGCGCGATTATTTACTGGTTACACGATAAACTTGTTGGCTATGGATGGCATTCGCTAGCACCACAAATTGCTGAATTCCAACATGCCCTCGCCCCAGCATACGTCCGTCTTAAAATATATGTCACGTGTATAGTGACTAAGCACATATGGTGCAATGATTGCGTGATAGGCGCACAGACCATGTCACGTTACTCACTCCCGGCTAAAGAGCCAGTATCATACTTATAAGGATAAGTCCTACTCTTATATAATAGATTACCACAGTACGTGTATATAAGGAGGGCCAAAGGGCCTACAATAAATCATCGAATATTCCATTCCCTCCACTGCACATTCATCAACCACTTCACATCTTACCGCTTAAAAGTCCGCCTTTGGCAGGAGGCGGAGCTGAATCTGGGATTGCCGAACGGGGCCTTATGGGCCGCTGAAATGTTTGCATCACACATATCTGGATTCTGGACCAGAGCGGAGGTAGTTGCATCCATCACATGCATCCGTCACATACCAGGCTGCGAGTTCAGACGTGCTCCATACGGACAGCTCGTAGTACGCCATCGCCGAGCTGGCAGTGTCATTAGTGCTGGGCAGGATAGCGGAGGTGTTCTGCAAGCCCGAAAAAGCAGGTACCGAAAGATACATGAGCGTGTAAGGCCGCTGCTGGTTGTCGCGGAAGACCTGGGCAGAATGACGCAGGTGGTAACGATGAACGAGATACTATGATGAAGAGTGAGAGCACACCAGCGGACTGGAAGACGTAGTTGACGGGTACGGCCAATGGTGGTACCTCATGTATTTTGAGGTGATCTCGCTCAATATTTCCCAAGTTCCCCTAACTTCCGAGGAAAATATCAAGCAACATCGACTTGAGATGCATGCTCTCAGAAAAGGTCACCATCCCTAACACACGTAAATAGACCGTGTGTCGCAAGCACTGCATTTGAGCTTTTTAAATACAACTACCAGTCATTCATCTAATGTCTTTACAGTACCGTGTTCAGAATATACAGCAATTAATTTGTGATAAAAAAAATGGGGCATAGCCGTGGTGGAAAAGTGCACAGAGATAAACTGTGAGCAAAAAAGTGGGAGGAGGGCCCGAGGGGCCCGGTTGTGGGATCTCAACTTCCAATTCAAGTATTTCTTCTTAGGGCCCGGCTCTTATCAGACATCACCTCGGTAACGACACAACGTACGCGCATACGGGTCGTCGAAGGCTTCTGCAAACGCCTAAGAATGTCTTGTTCTTTACTGGCTGATATTTGTAGTCGGTCTGTCGCGCCATATGCTCCGCTCAGCTTCGAAGTCAAGCCATGCGATCGCCAGTGATAGCTATTAGCGGCCGCTCCTTCCCCGGAACGGGAAGAGGCAACACCATGGGCATCAGAATTCTACAACAATTGCGATACTTAAATAAGTACATAACTGCCCCATGGATCTGTGAGCTGCCAAATCGCACGTCCCCCTCCCTTCCGCAGAATGCGACATCTGGTCCTTTTTGCGGCATTTCTCTGCTTTGTTTCTTACCTCGGTGCACCAAGCTATGCCCTGAAGATCACAAAGGCCGAACTTAGGGAGAGACAGCGCAAAGCGTCCGAACGGTGGACTGTGCCGTCCGGTCCACTCTCCAATTTGGAGCGGCGAGGCATGGTCAAAAACATCACATTCAGTAACCCACGAGCCTCAGGTGACTGCATTAGTATACCGAAACCGGGTTTTGCACGTTGAACCCGGATGCTGCAACAGAGTTCTACGTAGATGGTGCGAATATTCCAGAGGTCGACTTCGATGTAGGCCCGAGCTGGTCTGGCTTGCTCCCCATCAGCGGCGACGCCAATGAGACGAGGAAGGTGCGTACTCTGTGTTAATAGCATCGTCTCTCCCACGCCGGTTAATTAAAATAAAATATTTAGCTTTTCTTTTGGTTTTTTCCACCGGGTCCGCAAGGCAGCTTGGACGACCTGATTTTCTGGTACGAAAGTGACCTTCTCCTATAAATGGAGCGCATTTTATTCAAAAATATCCTCAAAGGACAAATGGAGGTCCCGGTTGCTCTTCTTTAGAAGGTCTTCTACAGGAGAATGGGGTGAGTCACTCAAGTTACGGAATTTAAAAGGGTATGAGTTTCAGTCTGAGCTTCGTATTCCGCAGCCTTTTAGCTGGTCGTGGGGCCAAGCCAAGCCCACGGTGAACGAGTTCAGCTGGACTAACCTCTCGAGCATCCTTTTCGTTGAACAACCTGTTGGTACCGGGTTCTCTCAGGGCACACCGGATATTAAGGTAATTACATTTGCTCATCAAAAGCCGGGATAAGCGATATATCTTACTGTATCTACAAGGACGAAGACGACCTTGCTGCTCAGCTAGTCGGCTTTTTCCAACAGTTTTTGGAAGTATTTTCAGAGCTGAAGGGACTAAAATTTTACTTGTCAGGAGAAAGCGTACGTCTATCTTTACGCGCTATTAGTTTTTGTAGGTTTACTAACATACTACATTGTTAAGTACGCTGGAACCTACATTCCTTGTAAGCTTATACTTCTACGTGCCGATCTTTAACTGAAATCTCATCCATTTATACTCAAGACATAGCAAATTTTATTTATAACAATCCTGGCATGCTTGACCTTGATTTACAGGGATTTTGGATCAGTGACCGTATGCTTGTGCGCCTTTCGCTTCATTGATTGGTTACTAATAAGCCTTTATAGCGTCGGTCTCGTTTGACGTTGTCCAAGAACAAATACCTGCGGTCAGTTTCGTGCATAAGTACGAAAACGTCTTTTCCTTCAAGTACGTACTGGTTTCCTGGTTAACGACGATGGGGAAGTGCTTATAGTCACGCCACATAGTCAGACATTTTTGACGCACCTTGACACACAAGCTGCTGCATGCAACTACACAGATTATTTTGACAAATTTGTGACATACCCACCACGGGGCTTACTTCCATTACCGGGCGATTCTGTTGAGGCAGCGCATGGGTGCGATTTATGGGACGAAATTTTTGATGCAGCGCTGGTCATCAACCCGGCGTTTGACATTTATAGAATATTTGATACGGTGCGACTACTTTATCCTTCCTTTTACATTACAAGGTGAACGTTTAAAAAACTAGTTCCCGATTTTGTGGGATGTGCTTGGGTTTCCGTACGTGCACCTAAACCTTCTAGTACTTGCTTGTTTAAGGATCTTCATCTTTCACCAGAGGCTCTTTCCCACAGACGCAGCTCTCCCCGCTCTACTTTGATCGGGAGGATGTGAAGCGTGCAATCCATGCGCCGGTGGACGTTGATTGGACTGAGTGCTCAAACATTAACGTATTTCCGCACGGAGATGCAAGTCTGCCGCCCGCATTGTCTGTACTTCCAAGCGTAATTGAGAAGAGCCAGCGCGCAGTCATCGTGCACGGTCTCGCAGACTTTATTCTCATAGCAGAAGGGTGGGTAACATTCAACCTTCTAAAGCTCTTTTACTTTTCAGAACTAATTGAAACTCGGAGCTAGAACGCGGATCGCCATCCAAAAGTGAGTATCGTGTAATTAATACCGGCTTATTGGATTCTGATGGTAGAATGTTTTTCATAAGCATGACTTGTATGTATCATCCCACGTAAAATTGGCTACATGCCATGTACTAATCAGTGTCTCGTGATTCAGGGAACGGGCTTCAGGGCTTTCAGACGCCAATACAGAACGACAGCTTCATAGTTGATGGCGTTGGTGCACTTGGGAATATGCATTCCGAGCGAGGACTGACATACTTTGAAGTCGATTTGAGCGGACATATGTGCGTCTTTTCTCCCTCCCTTGTCCCGGACAAAGGTTAACGCTTCTGCTTTTGATCTTTCTCGGTGTATGGAAGGGTGCCGCAATTTTCGCCATTGGTACGCTGCTCCATCAAAGTTTGATTATTCTTATTTTTTTTGCAAATTTCTAATTTTATATCGTATAGGCTGCATTCCAGATCATGCAGTTCCTCATGGGCTTTAGAGACACGCCGTAAAGTAAATCAGGGAGGGGTATCGCGGTTTGGGACGGGAGTCTATCCGTATACAACTGTAAATAACTAAATGTTTGCGCTTTGTATCTATGAAACAGAGAACACGTACTAGGAGAAATTGTCGGTGAGGAGGCTTGCAGGTTTCGATGATCAACTTAGTTCGGAACCAACAAAGACGTCATGATCTCCGTCCCGTGCGTGACGTCATTCGTGACCAGTCGGAGACGCTGCACGTTATAAGTCGAGCTAATATTGCAGCACGATCGGAATTTTAAGCTCAGATGACCCGTAATCCACAACCCAGCATTCGCGTTCAGTTGCGCCTCCGGTGGGGAGATATTTCCAATATCCCCGCGAGGCTCTTCGTCTTTTTCTTCGACCTCGTCTACCAGATCATCCAGATATTCATAATCCTTCTCTTCAAACCTGTTCGCCGTTTCTATCTTCTTCGTATCGGGTTACCTGCTTATTGTGCGCCCCTTCCTCAATAGAGTCCACCTCGTGAAGATAGTAAGGTCTCTGCGAACCCGTATGGGCGTATCGCAGTCATAGGCGCAGGTTTATCCGGTGTCTCCTCGGCCGCGTGCGTCACACAGCTGTCTTTACCACTTAAACACGAATATATATATATGGGCTATACTCCCGCAGGCACTGCATTTCCCACAACTTTGATGTTGTCTTATATGACAGTCAGTTCCGGTGACCTATTCGACATTCTGTCTTACTTATTCTTCTTTTCCCAGAAAATCCTTCAGTAGGAGGTATATGGTCGCACGTTAATTCCACCTCGGGCCTTCAGATCAATTCTCTTGTTTATCGCTTTCATCCTGCCGTTTTCTGGCGCGAGGGATTTCCAAAGCGTGACGAAATTTTGGAAGGTATGCTATTTACTACGAAAATATATACTACTTTCTTAAAACACAACCTGTGGGGCCCGTCAGAAATCACTCGAATTTGGCGTGAATACAAGCTTGAGACGCGCACTAAATGCAACGTACGCGTTGTTCCTTCTGAACCGGCCCCCATTCGCGCGTGACATTCTCCTTTATGTCGACTTCACAGGTTGAGGTAGTTCGGGTCAAGTCCGTTTCAAAAACCGGTCAAGACGGAAAAGTAGAACGACCATCACGTTCTCAGTGGTATGTCTTTACGGCCGGTAGTGACGAACCGGACGGGCCCTACGATGCTGTCATTTGCACAATCGGAACTTGCGGCGAGCCGTCGCGCATGGCTTTCGCCGGAACTAATGACTTCGAGGACGCTGGCGGGCGTGTCGTGCATTCGAGTGAACTTGACCAAATAGGTGCCGAGGGAGCTCCTACTGAAGACCACCACAATGACGATGGGGATGGGGACGACAAAAGAAGCGAGGGCGGCGAGTCGCGCGAAGGCCCAGACACAGGTCCAGCCCCGGACATGTCGCGTGTCCAGCCGGAGGAGGGCGTGAGCTACGCGGATAAGGTCAAGAAAACGGATCACTCCGGGATGAAGGAGGATTTGGATGGAATTTCCGAGAATGGATATAATTCCGGGATTAACAAGGGAAACGACAAAGGATTCGAATCACCCGCACCTCTGAGCGTGAAGGGTAAGACAGTTGCCATTATTGGCTCCGGTGCATCTGGCGTCGAGGCGGCAGAGTGGGCCGTCGAAAAGGGCGCGAAAAAGGTTCTGATGCTCGCTAGGTACGAGATCCACCGTATTTTCCAGATTTAAGAGTTGTAAATACGCGTTACTTCCTTCTTAGGGACGACAAATGGATCATCCCGCGAAATGTGGTGATCGACACAATGCTTGCCATGCAGCCATTTGGCCGCGAGATGCCTTTCAGCTTCATTATAGAGGGCCTCATTCGCCGTTTGCATTACGGTAATTTGGCCAAATCTGTCGCACCGCAGAACATTGGCTTCTTCTCCGGAACACCGGTGCGTCGACCCAGCCCATTTACGAGCAGCGCTCTTATTGTATCTGATCGTTCCGGCTGCGTTCGCAGGTTGTCAACGACGCCATTCTAAGCCATATCCGCGCGGGGATCGTCAGCTACATTAGATGCACTACCGAACGACTCACGTCCAAAGGCGTTTTATTCAAGCATTACACCAACAACTCCGAAGAAGAAATGAGCGCGGACATCATAATTCTTGCGACGGGCTTCAAGCGACCCAGTATTGATTTTCTCCCCGAATACTTATTCCCCAGTGGATATGATGCACGTATCATTTGTTGTATGTTTTTTGCCGCGAGGGGCGACCCTTACGATGATTTGGTTTAGCGTCCAAACCTTTACTTGCAGAACTTCCCAACGGAAGATTGGTCTATTCTGTTAACAAACGCTTCTTACAAGAATGCAATTGGGACCGTTGGACATTTGTAAGTATATATTAGACTCGAATCCCAAAGGACTGATTTACCTAACTTTATGTGCTAGTCACATTGGTATATGTATGGGCGGGCTTGTTATGAATACCACGCTTATCATGTTTTCGCTGAAACACATCTACAACAGATACACGAATTCTTCTGACGTTCCTTTTGGACAAAGGCGCCCGTCCTCGGCCGGGCGACATGAAGCTTTGGGTTGATGTCCTGCGATTTATTAAGCGTGGCGCACCGGGCGGTGCGCTAGGCTTTTTCACATACATGGAGCTAAGTAAGCGTTCTGTCCTGCCGGTTGAAAATTACTTTCTTACTACGGCTTTTTGCCATGTTTCCACAGCGATCTGGCTCTTCACCTTTCATCTTTTCCGCCTGGATCGCTTAAGGTGGATATTTTTCATCATGCAGGGATGGGGGGTAACAGCGGACGAGAGTGGAAGACTCAAGGTGGAGTGAATCTTGGGTGGCCCGAATTAGATGCACGTATTATTGCATTGTAATACAATTTCAGTATGTAATCATTAGTAAGATAAGAGATCAAAAGGAGTCAATCAGTCACGTGATAACTGACATCCGCGATTTTTATGTCTGGAGTCTCGATAGTGTGGCATCTTTCGCAGAGTCAAAAAAAGTCGGCGAGCGTCGGACTTGTAGCTCGGACGTTTATTGATGATAAAGGGTATCAGAGCGGCAAAGTTCAAGCCTAGTCGCTCGGTCCACAACTTGACGAGACCAGACGTGGTGGCGCAACATGCAGAGAGCTATGGCGGTGAGTATCAAACACAAGCAGGAAAATGATCCCAATGAATGTAATGAATACAAAATTTAGTCGTCATTGTCGGCGGTGGCCATGCTGGATGTGAAGCTGCCGCTGCTGCTGCGCGAGCGGGTGCACGCACACTCCTTCTGACCCAGCGCCTTGACACCATTGGTGCGCTCTCGTGCAACCCATCCGTCGGTGGCGTTGGTAAGGGGACGCTTGTTCGAGAGGTGGATGCACTCGACGGACTCATGGGCGTCGTAGCGGGTATGTGCTCAATACGATTCGGCTACACATCCCGAGGTAAAATAATGATATTCGGCATTGCGCTGTTCAGATAAGGCCGGTATTCAGTTTCAGATCCTGAACCGCTCAAAAGGACCAGCAGTTTGGGTAACGCACACTTCGGCATTTGGCTTCCATGTTGTATGGGATGTTGACTACTCGACATGTAGGGCCAGCGTGCGCAGATCGACCGCGCACTATACAGAAAACACATGCAAGCGGAGCTGTTTAACTATCGAAACCTTGACATCCGTTCCGGCAGCGTCTTTGACGTCATTCTGGACGAGACTTCTGCGGACCACCAGCGGTCCTTGCTTGTTCGAGGGGTGCAGCTTGGTGCGTCTATTTACTTGTGCCTTTTCGAGTTACTCACAGGGCATACTATGCAGAAAGCGGTGAGCAGATTTTATGTTCGCAAATAGTTGTATGCACTGGAACATTTCTGTCCGGGGAGATTCACATCGGTGCGTGACCATGGTTAAATTCTTCGTCGACATAATCAGCTGAGATCGGTCTGCCCTTCAATATAGGCTCGCGAAGGATTCCTGCAGGTAGAATTGGCGAGGCGCCCTCTGTTGGTCTTTCGGGATCGCTTCGCAAAGCTGGTTTCAAGCTTGGACGTCTCCAGACGGGTACTCCCGCGCGTCTCGCGGCCGATACGATAAATTTCGACAAAACCATGAAGTTATCGGGAGACAAAGAACCATCGCCTTTCAGTTTTATGAATAGGACTGTTAAAAATAGCGTACGTAGCCTCAGCGCTGTTTAAAGATTGTTTTTAAAGCACCGATGGAGCTTACCCGTCTGTTGTCAGGAAAACCAAATCCACTGTTACTTAACCCGGACAACTCCAGAGACTCATCAAGTCATCAGAGACAACATGCACAAGAGTGTGCATATCCAGGAAGCCAAAAAGGGTATGCATTGATAGGTTAGAAAGTGAATCTACTAAAGGATTTCATTCAGGTCCCCGATACTGTCCGTCTCTCGAAGCTAAAGTCCGCCGATTCCCGTCGAAATCTGAGCATAACGTTTGGCTCGAACCTGAAGGATATAATTCAGGTATTTGCATTCCTTCGCATATTCTCTCTGATCCCACCACGGTTTAATTTTCGTCTTATGTGTCGGTCAAAAAGGCGTCATCTACCCGAATGGACTTTCATGTAGCCTGCCAGAGGAGCTACAGGAGGTGATGATGCGGACTATCCCAGGACTTGAAAATGTGAGGATGGTACGCCCCGCGTATGGCGTGGAGTACGATCACATTGACCCTAGAGAACTCGGTCGTGAGTATAAGTATCGCTCCGGTATATGCTTTTTTACATAGCCATTTCAGCTACTCTCGAGACGAAGAAAATACATGGTTTGTTTCTGGCTGGACAGGTCAATGGAACTACCGGTTATGAGGAGGCCGCTGCACAAGGCGTCGTTGCTGGGGTCAACGCGGGTCTTGCGTCTCAAGGACGCTCACCGTTAATTATCACTCGGGCAGATGGCTTCCTTGGTGTCATGATCGACGACCTCATCATGAAAGGGGCCGAAGAGCCGTGTATGTCGAGATTTCTCTTTTTATTCCTATAGGAAGTGACTCCTGTTTGACAATGACGCAGACCGTATGTTTACATCGCGTTCGGAGTATCGGATGACGCTCCGAAGTGACAATGCTGATCTTCGATTAACGAGGAAGGGACGAGAAGCTGGTGTGGTATCGAATAGACGCTGGCACGAGCTTCGAAGTACCGAGCGAAAACTTGCAGAAGCCATTTCTACATTGAAGAGCTGCGAATTGACGCCCCAGGTCGGTCCTCTTGCTCCAATTTAAGTCGAATTTGTTTTCAAATAGAGGACTTTGCTAGAGATGGACATCACAGGGGCTTCATGTTACGCATGATGGTATACGACGGAGGTATGTGACGATTATGTTCACTAAACGTACCCGATTGAAGGAAACCAGTGCTTTTCATATGCTACGCATGCCTCAAGTAAATATGGAGGCGCTGAAAAATGTATTTCCGCAGTTGTGTCTACTCGACAATCACATTCTCGAACGTACCGAGATAGAAGGCGAGTTGATACCACATCTGACGAAAGTCTCCTCTCTCTTCCTCTTACATATCGCACACAGCACGCTATGAACCCCACCTGGTGCGACAAGAAGCCGACCTGCGCGTTTTCTTTGAGGATGAAACCTTCCGGCTGGACCCGCTCGTGGACTACAGTGTCATTGAGGGCCTCAGCTCCGAGGTGCGCGAACGTCTTGGACGCGTGCGACCCACGAACGTTGTGCGTTGTTATGACTCGCCCGCTATACCGAATTCTTATGTGCGACACTCCAGGGTGCGGCAAAAAGGATGGAAGGCATGACGCCAACAAGCCTTATTGCTTTGCTTGAACATTCTAAGCGATCTCAGCCTACAGCCTTGGCTAAATGAGCATCGTGTCTGCCTTAGACAGTGCATACAGCATCGGCGTGTGGTCTGTGGCTTTGTGCACTTAGCTGAACGATGTCGGGGTTAAGTATGAAGAAGTTTGTCAACTCTGAGGCTCATACGATGACTCTGGTCCGTACGGTGGTTGCTCAAATATGGCTCGAAGCCACTGGGTACCTCACCTGGCCCAGACGTTATCCTGCAGATTAGGCTTCGCTGTAATGTGTAACCAGAACGCTCTATCGACCCCATAGGAAGAAACAGTATAGATAGGGGGTTACTTATTTTTCGAAAATTTGTAATCATACAGTTGTCGACGGCCAACGAAACGTACTCCCTGACACCAATCTAGTCATACATATCCAACTATCACAATAGAGTAGAACAAAGAAGCTTGTCGCAAGAACGTTATGAAGTTAGTCTTTCTTGCACTTAATATATATATTTGATATATCATGAAGTGAAGACGTGAGTCATTTCACGTTCAGTGCGCCGGCTGTTGCGTGGTCGGCTTCCCGGTAGGAATAGGCGCGTGGGGCACAGGCGCGTGGGGCAATCTAACCTTGAGACCTAAAAATGCAAATCGCTCGGAGAATCAAGATTAGAATATAAGGATTAAGCCGAATTGCGGACCAAGCTCTTCCAGCAGCAGATCCGCTCCCTTCTCACCCACAAGGAGAGCAGAAGAGTACGTGTTCGTGCCCAAGTTGTCCTGTTATATCATGATTGTCAGAGAACATGATAAGATTCCATACGAGGCGAGCTGAAAGTGCCGACGTACGGGGCAAATACTTAGGTCTACACATTTCAAGTTCTGCGTGCCGTACACATTTAGGCGTTTGTCAACAACGCCACCCTCCTCGCGCGGCTTCATGGCGCACGTCCCTAGACTGTGCCAGGTCGTCTCAACATGATCTGCAGCGAAGCCAAAAAATCATGAGATGCATCTTATTTTTAAACCAAACAACCGTACTGACCAGCGACCCAGTCGTCAATGGCCTTGTCGTCCTCTTCTGTGTACTTGATATCCTCATGAACTTTGCTCGCATCAAATGGCTCAGATGGTCTGTGCCAAGTGCCTAGCATATACATCCACGCGATTAGTCCGTTGCCTACTAAAAGCCATATATACGATACCCATGTGTATGCCAACAGTGAGTGAATTCGGAAGTAGCTGCTTTGCAGTCCTTATGTCGATGTCTTTGGTGGCGGCTGGAGACGCCGGGTGGAAGTGAGGGTGATGGGAGGTGAGTTCACCACGGAAAGCTGACAAGTTGAAATATCAGATTGTTAGACACGAATCCACAGAAAGGACGGTGGGACTCGCCATCCATCCTTCTCGCCACTTCACGAGTCTTCTTATAGCTCCATCGAATTGGCGCGAAATCGGCCTTGTTGTTCAGGAAGCCACTATCGTAGAATGGCTCCTTGTAAGGATTAGTCGACTGAATATGTATCTGGACGACGTTTCTAAGCATGCAAAAGGATGACATGCGCTCATAATATTACCTTTCCACGACTAGCAGGATATTCCTACGATAAGAACATCTTATCAGTATACGCCCCGCCAAACACCCATAAAATCGGAACTCACGAGATACTGGAACATAGTGAAGTACTTTCCAGGCGGTAACAAGGAATGATCGGCGTAGGCTAATTAACCCTTTGTTTAGACATCCCGCGAAGTATAACAAAAAAAGCAGACCTCCAGAGACGATGGAGCCGAACCTAACAATACAGCGTAAGTTTGGTAAAGGAAGTATATAGACTCCGACTTACATAACAGGCTTGTCGGGCTTGTCTTTAAAGTATCGGTCCCACAACTCATTGAACTCGGGACCCATCTCCTTGAGCTCTTCCGCCGTCGGGCGAATCTATGTCATTTCGCAACATAAGTATTGTAGCAACGAGAAAGCTATTTCAGAACAAGGGAAGAAACTAGCCTTGAAACCAGCATCAATATTATTGGACGAGAGAAGAGCCTTTTCGGGGCTGTTCTCCCATTGGGCAAAAAGCTGCGACACTTAGTATACTTTATTTTCCCATCATAGAGTCCGACTTACTTTGTCCTGAGCTTCTTTATCCCCCCTCAAGAAGTCGTCCGTTGTAACGCTTTCATTTGAGGCGCGGAAAACTATTAATTTCCTCGTTAGTAAAAGGAAGACCGATGATGTGAAATTCAAGAGTAGTCATATGTGCTCACTTGATAGCGTCGTGTAGTGATCTTGGTATTGTTCTCTATTCAAGTCATCAGTATTCATATTCAGAGTTGGGATGCACATCTGGGATCTACGTGCCCGACACCAGGAAGATCGCTGACAATCTTTATATCCAGTTCTTTCAGGAACTTCGCGTCACCGACACCTGAGCGCTCAAGGATTTGAGGAGTGCCAAGAGTGCCACTACTGAGCACAACACATTTTCTTGCCTTAACCTATCATCCGTCGTTAAACTTACGCTGTCAGACAGTTGACAATAATCACTCACGATTGTTTCACGGAGCTCGCCCTTGTGAGCACGATTCCTCGCGTGGACGTAGGCCACACCAACAGCCTTGTCTCCTTCAAAAATGACTCTAGATACCTTAGAGTTGGTGCGGAGATGTAGGTTCGATTGCACGTCCATAACACTATGCACGTAGGCTGTCAAGAAATGCGGTTAGATCAGGCGCCAAAATCATGCAACCCCTACGAACCTGTCGCCGCGTCACTCCGTCTTCCAGTATGTCTGTTGATGTACTTCGCCCATATCTCAGCTCCATGGGCAGTGTCGAGGTCTATTGAAAAATAATTTAGTTTGGTCTGAAGTATGGTGTATCAGTTCTTATACCCTGAATATCGTCTAAACAGTATTCATCAGCAAAGAGGACGCGGGGTGCAGCAGACCGTCAAGATGCTTACCGCTGAATGGTACACCGATAGCATCGGATGCACGGAGGAAATCGTGAGCCAGAGCAGTTATCTGTCCACCGTTACTAATCGCAATAGGGCCATCGTAGCCGTGAGTGTCGTTATTACAGGGCTTCTGGTAATTCTCGAGCTGTCACAAGACAATCATCAGCGAAACTACTAAATTTATGGATACTCGCTTGCGCTTACGCGCTTCATCAACGGCACTAGGTCTGAACGCATCTATCAACAAGATATCACGCGCTGAATATGGAAATTACTGGCCTTTTGCTGCCCATCCTTCTGTCTTGAAGTCGTCTGTAAGTCGGGGAGATTAATAGTCATCTCCGTAAGCGAGTAGATGATCTCACCCCAATCCGACGCGGAAGCCTGATGAGCAATGGTTAGTTTTTCCATGCTGTCGTCGCTTTTATCATTGAAGGCTCACCCTGGTATACATCTGGCGTTTTAGGAAAGAGAAAGTTAGTGCATACTAACCGATGCCATGTAACCTTCACACATACCTGAAAGTTGATACTGGAAGATGTCTGTTTCAGAGATACAAGTTTGTAAGAGCCCTCATTTGCTCACCTACTACCACCGCCTAAGTAAAAAGGAATATCGGACTATTTAGATACATCAAAATAGGGTCTGACGCGTAACTCACCAAGGATGTTGGCGCAACTGATAACGAATATTAGGAAAACGAAGGATTGCCAGTGCAGGGAAGACCTACGGAACAATGCTCTTTCGCCCACGGAGATATGGCGAGTCCAAAGAATCGGTGTAGAACGTCGCCTTGTCGTTACTGTGGGCATCCAAAAATGAGTCTTGTAAGTGACATTAGGACTAAGAGAGCTTACATTCCATCCCTTTGCATGTTCTTGACGTAAATACCGGGCCTGAGGGAACAATAAAATATAATCAACACGAGAGAAAACTGTGTTATAAGGAACAGACTCGACCCACCGATACACCCATGGATCATCGCGGTTGTTGTTCCCGCCTACAACAACTTAGACTAGGTACTGCAGTCAAGAGAAAAGACTTACCTTCAATTAGCATGACCTGCAGAGTTGGGTCGGCGTATGCAAGTCGTCCCGCCACGACACAGCCTGCGAGAACCGATCAGCGACGAGAAGTGCAATAACCATCAAATAGCCTTACCAGCGGGACCTCCACTAGGGCCCAGCGTCAGCACATACCGGATGTGTTATGCATGAATGACGACGCGACGTACCCACAGACGATGACATCGACTTCTTTAATCTGTACCATGCTTGTTCCTGTCAAGAGAGGACTCAAAGAACCCGTTCTAGTAATGAACGGCGCATCTCCTTTTATACCAAACGGAGCGGGTGCCTCCTTATCTTTCGATAGGAGCCAAAGGTGCGCCCCATTCACACTTCGCAGGTAGAACTTCGTTCCGTGAGATCACATGGGGCGAAGAGAATGGGTTAGAAGAGGATTAGACGTTCATGTGAATGTTTCCTTTTTCCAAGGCGTTCTGTTGGCGAAGGAAGGAGCCTCAGGCGGTGATCGGGGCCAATGCCGCAAAATAAACTGAAGAGAATGAATTGAGAAGGAAAGAACTGAGCGCCAATAAGAGTACCGTCATCCGGTCAGGAGTTCAGTTTGCTAGATCGTAGGTGTCAAGCCGGCCATGGATACGCTCATGCTGCAAATATACAGGACCAATTACCAGGATCCGAGCCTCAAGGCGGAGGCCAGGAATGCAGCGAGATAGACTCCTAGATGATCCCATTTACTCATTGTGTGTTTGAAGTTTCCATCCCCAAAGGCCTACGCAGCAATACGCGAGAGTCACCAGAACCCAAGTATAGCTTGACTACGCTTCGGTCACCTGAAATGACGGAGGAAACATTTGGTAAGACGCAATAAATCCTATGTTTCTGTAGTCTCCGCCTGATGATGTCGTCGTACTTATCATTGGTTAACACGCTTTTCTTGATATGTATCGTTAGCTTGAACAGAGTTACTTCTCGGGCGCGTTTGCCCCATAAAAACGCGGGGTTATAATGAATACTGGAAGCGCACGCCATACTTCGCGAAGCCCGCACCTCGTGAAAGCGAATACTAATGCTTCCTCGAAGTATTATTCGGTAAATCGACAGAATAGGCCAGGCTCAGACGGGCAGATAGTCACGATTGGTGTGTACACACAGTTTACCTGCGCGAGAGCCCGCTACCGGGTCTGGCAATAGAAAGAGTACAGAGGCAGGACAGGCCGGCGCAAGTCGGACAGGCGAGATCTATTCACGCTGAGCGATGATTTGGCGAGCAGTCAGCACGGACGTGGGAGTGTCAATTAACGGAATTAGCCCCAAATAGACTTACGGACCCACAGCATTCTCCGTATTCGGCATTGGAAGAACGGGCATGGGCCCCACGAGACTGGCCCAATTCAACGGAATATACTTAGCTTGAGCACGGGCTCACGACTGTCGTGAGAGTGGCCTCGCCTCAAATGTTTACGAGCAGAACACAGGAAGCGGGATTTCAGGGTCGAGGTCGATTCATACCCCGAGTTCTTTTGTCTTCGTCGCGTAAAAATACCAGGCCCGAGGATCTTGAAAACGTGTCGAGCCAACCAGTGGAATAGGGGAACCCACAGGTCGGATTTGAGCGACAGTGCATGTTCGTAGACAGAGCTTGGGAGGAGGAAACCTCGATGAGCGCGGGCGGAGTCCAGTGGAAAGATGGGGCCGGCGAATCCGCTCTGAGGCGGGCCCTGTGACCACGAACCCCGGGAGGGTTTTGGAGCAGATGTTCACGCGCGACAGGGGTCATTCCCTTTCGCTCAGTCGCAAAAACCGAGTAAAGTCGACGACGGCAGGCATCTGCCGCGTTGGCTGCGCATCGTGAGTCTTGTCTGCTAGTCATTGGACCTTCGGCCCGGATGCAGTCTTTTCAAGTTGGCTCGGGGTAGGATTTGCTGCCAGTGGGGTCTTGACTGCACAGCAGCCAATTTTTCAAATAATGTCAAGATTGAATAGGCTCCCAGGTCTCCAGAGAGCAGAACTGACGATTCGGGTTGTGACTGGTTTGTTGCACTTGACTTACGTAAGCACCAGTTATGAATCCGCGGCTAAAAAGCAAAAAATACCGAATTCTATTCTGGGACCTAGCAGCAGTTATGAGCTTAATTTCCCCGACGTTCCTAGCAATGATGACAATGAAAGCATGCCGTCTATTCTCAATTCTGAATGCCGATGCACGGTACGCTATCTACTCTCCTGCAGCAAGCACAGACTTTTATTCCACGAAGTCAAACTCTGGCCGTTTGCGCGCCCTTAGCCTGCCAATTACGGGAAGCTGGAGCAGAGCTATATCACTTACGCTCCGGTTCTTGTGTCAGCTGATATTAGGTGTATACAGTCAATCACCGGTCATTGGGACACCGGAGCGAGGCAAGCTAATTCTCGCAGTTCAGTGAGCAACATCTTGAATATAAAATTATATTTATGTACATCTAGGAGCTGGCTATCACTGCACAAAATTTGGGAGCAAACTGAGCAGATTTGAGTGAGATATAGCAGAAAAGAGAAATCCGGTGAAATTGAGCCTGCACCACTCATTGGGACAGGTCATTCCCACGATGTGTCAAATCCTGTAAATACCAAAAGGGGAAGGAGAGGCTACGCGATGACAAATGCGGGATCCCTAAACAGGAAACCATGGTCTTCGGTGGCGACTGGGAGACCACCCCTCGCCTTTCGTTTTGACCTTTTCTCTACCATTTCCTCTTCGATTGCGATGAGATTTTTTTTGACCTGTAGCTGCTTTTTGCTGTGACGAAACCTGGTAGAGCTAAGCTTCCCATGTATAGTACTTTACATTTTACATTCTGCTAACTGTTTTTGGAAAATCTCTATTCTGAGGATTTTACGGGTAATTTTGCTTTTTCTAGCTCATTTCTCATTCAAATAGGCTGTCTCACAGAATTAAAGGTCAGAGGTACATGCTTGCTTGCAAGATGCAAAAATAATGAGGAAAATTGAATGGATATAGCACAATCTAGGCCAGTGTCCCATTGACTGGTGCTGTCCCATTGACCGGTGATTGACTGTACAGAAGCTTGTGGACATGAAGAATTGTCCACCACCGTCAGCATTCTTTCAATACTAGATATCCGGACCGACCGGTTATGCGCTTACATATATTAGCTCATTCCCGTTCGGCAGAGATTAACGTTCCGGAATTACAAATTTGTACATAACGCAGTGCTATGCTCAAGTTTTCGGGTAATTTTTTCGGGGTCGACCAGCTTCCCCGCGCAAGTGGCCTGCCACTGGCCTTATCTTTCCTCGTTACGTAGTAATTTTCTGGGGGAAGGGGGAGGGACGCGGCGCAAATGCATTCTCCCTCTGGCAGTTGTTCGGTACGTGGTTCTTTTTCTATTCTCTCCCTCTGGCTAGCCGATGACGACTCAACGAGTGTACCCTCGATTGAGCCGGTCCGTGCGATAAAGCACAAACCAGTGGGCTTTTGTAATCAACAATACTGAGATGCTTCAAAATTAGTACATAATTGTGGCAGTACACGGCTTTTACTTTTCTTTTTGCGAGGGGACGGAGGAGAGATCGGTCCGAAAAAAATAATAAAAATAAAAAGAGGTTGCAAACCTTCTCCTCAGCGTCATCGATGCTCGTCGCGTATGTTTTCCAAAAGCATTTTCGGACCGGAAACAGGCCGGCTCCGCGGGAAACCAGATCAAATTGCCTTTTCGGGATCCCGTGCCGTACACGGATCACTTGCGTGCGCTTGCTCAAAACATATGCTTCCTCTCTTGGCCACGCTAGCTGTGCTGCTATCCTCTCGCTCAGCAAGCACTTCGCCAGTTTTTTCGAAGAAAAATAACATATACGGCAGTATGATTTACCGACAGCTCGCTCGTCGTTCGTATAAAAGACGTATGCGCGGTCGTCGTCGTCGCCCCCATCTTCCTGCTGCCCGTTCCTCCGCGTACTACCGGCCCTATCGCAGCTTCTTTTCGCAGAAGATCAAGACCAAGTCCGGTGACGAGCATAGAGCCCATTGCAGGTACTAGACGCCCTTCTCTCCTACTATCCCCCATCTGTGTGCACCATGGGCCGCTCTGCAGATGGCTGTACCGACGACGACAGAGGGTTCGATGAAAAGCGCTCCCTCAAGCACCTCGAGAACCTCACTGGCATTCCCGAGGACCAACTTGACCGCGAAGTCTCCGACAACCTTCCAAGGCTCTCCGGAAAGGTCCTCACTTATGCACTTGCCTTTGTCGCCGGTACCGGTTTCACTCTCTTTGGGTAAGCCCGTTTTCGCAATATCCTGTCCGTGACATGCTCAATGCTAATATTACTAGCTATGATCAGGGCGTAATGTCCTCACTCCTTACACTGGGCCAGGTATGTGTGCGTTCCCCGGTATCTTTTACGTATACCGACATCATCCTGCAGTTCGAGAAGGAGTTCCCAGAAGTCGTTGAAAGCGACGCACATCCGAACCATGCTACCCTCCAGAGCTTCGTCGTGGCTATTTATGTACGCCCCATCCGCATAGCTTCTCCGGCATTTGAGTGACGTACTCTCAGGAAATAGGATGTCTAATGGGCGCGCTTTCTAACCTGTGGATTGGTGATAAGCTCGGACGGCGCAAAACGATTATTACCGGCGGCTGCATTATGATTGTTGGCGCGGCTTTGCAGACAGCATCAATCTCTTATTCTATGCTCGTCGTTGCGCGCATCATTACCGGTATCGGAAATGGCCTCAACGTCTGTCGCATTTTATCTTTTTCGTGATATGTACTTCTGTATGTTGAGCGATTTTGCTGTAGACCTCGACGGTCCCGTCGTATCATGCCGAGTGTTCACCAGCCGACAAGCGGGGCGCATTCATCATGATTGAGGGTTCTCTTATCTCTTTTGGGATCATGCTTTCGTGCGTTCGTCACTTGTCTCTATATTCACGTTCTTACGTCTTTCTATAGATACGTGAGTGCATACCATACTGCTAGATTTACTTACTGAGGTATCTCCCATCGACAGTGGATTGATATCGCATTGTGAGTTTTGATCCTGTCTCGCGCATTTCCGGAAACCTGAACGCCGCTTGTAGCTTCTGGATTAAAGGGTCTAGCGCAGAATGGCGTGTGCCAATCTCTTTCCAGATTCTCTTGGCCTTCATGATGATAATTGGTGTTGGCTTCCTTCCTGAATCGCCTCGCTGGCTCGTTAAACAGGGGAGACATTCGGAGGCGCTCGCAGTAATCTCTGCGCTCGACTCGAAACCAATTACGCATGCAGACGTGCAGCGCACGTATATCGGTATTCACGAAGCAATAGAGGCAGAAGGTTCGCTCACAGGGAGTAACAAGAGCGTACAGCTTAGAGAGCTTTTTACGCATGGGCGCGGCCAGAATTTCCGACGCGCTGCACTTGGAATCGCTTCTCAGGCATTTCAGCAGCTTACAGGATGCAATCTCATTATATACTACGCGACGTTGCTATTCCAGCGGTTGAACTTGGACGACGTCACCTCACGCATCGTTGCGGCTTGCAATGGCACAGAGTTCTTCCTTGCGAGCACGATTGCAATCTTCATCGTTGAGCGAGTGGGGCGCCGCAAGTTGATGATATTCGGTGCAGCGGGAATGTCGGGGTCCATGATCCTCCTTGCAATTCTCGGCTCAATCAACACCCCGAAGGCCCAAATAGCATCCGCCGTTTTTCTGTTCGTCTTCAACTCATTTTTCGGCATCGGCTGGCTCGGCATGTCGTGGCTCTATGTGTGTGCTTCCGCTATGTGGACACATCTGGCATAAAGAACTAATGGTGTTTGTCAAATTCTTGTAGTCTGCCGAGATCGTCGGTCTGCGCGTGCGAGCCCCGGCAAATGCGCTCAGTACAGCGTCGAATTGGACATTCAACTTCATGGTTGTCATGATCACCGGTCCCGCATTCGCAAACATTAAATGGGGAACGTACATCAGTGCGTGCTCGTGTTCAGCCTCCACAGGACAAGCCTGACTTTTATTTCCGCAGTCTTCGCTGCAATGAACGCAGCTATCATCCCAATTGTGTACTTTTTCTTCCCGGAGACGTCTGGGCGCTCTCTGGAAGGTACTTTATCCCGTCTCTTTCCTAGCCCTTCGCACTCACTTATGTTCGCGCCTCAGACATGGATGTCGTCTTTGCGCTAGCATATAATGAGGGTGTTTCTCCAGTAGGGGTATCGCTGCGCAAAGATGTGCCACCTGCGGGGACTCCCGAGGCGGATGAGATCCTGGGATTGACGGGTGCTAATGACCAAAGTACGGGAAGGGGTCGAATTTCAGCCGAGAATGTGGTCAAAGGCGACGTGGGTGGTGAGAATAAGCGCGAAATGTAGTTTGGAGGCGTGCCAGTGGATGCAGCAGGTCCACGCCGATTTCGGCTGGAAGCGATGTGGATCTATACGGACGAATTCTTGTACAGCTAGATTCTTGTGACGACTACATAGTACTAGACATTTAAAAGACGTGCATTTCTGCTAGCGGTTTACGTACGCAAAGGATCGGCGCGTACTGTGCGACCACGTCACGACGACTCTCGGGTCTTGCCAAGTTGCCTCTGCACCCTCAACCCGCAACATGGAGTTCCTGCACTCTCAGCTTGCCGCGCTGCAGCACCAACTGAGCTGGGTGTCTACAGAGCCCATCGACTGGAAATTCTACGTCCAATCTTTTTCCTGGGGCGTTTGCATCTTCGAGTCCTACCTTCTGTACGCATTTTAATAAGTGGCAATTCAGGATTTTTGCTGACTATCTATGCAGCTGGCGCCAATATCCGCTGTACTCTAAGGATGCGCCGCCCGTTGAACTTGCTCCGCACATAGATGCTGTCGCTTTTTCCAACTCACAGCGCTACGGCCGCGACAAGGCCCGCTTCTCCTTCGTCTCTGGACTCATCCGCCAGTTGCTCGACTCCGCTCTCATCCACGTTGGCATGTACGCTACCGCGTGGACGCTAGCTGGAAGGGCGACCGCGCACTTTGGATATGGCCCTCAGTACGAGGTACGTCTTTGGAAGGAGTTGCTATAACCTTCTGACGTGCTGCCGCGACACATGCAGATTCTTCAGTCAAACGTCTTCGTCGGTATCCTTTACCTCATTTCGACAGTCCCTTCGATCCCTCTGTCTGTATACCAGACTTTTGTGCTCGAAGAAAAGCACGGATTCAATAAGACGACGCCAGCGCTTTTCGTGAGCGATCTGCTCAAAGGTTGGGCACTGATGCTTGCCATTGGCGCACCCTTCCTTTCCGCCTTCCTTTGGGTCTTCAAATGGGCTGGGGACCGCTTCCTTCCATGGCTTATGGCTTTCCTGTGATTCGGTTTTTCTCTCGCGACGAGTTACTCGAGCTGACGTTTTCTAGACTTGTCTTCCAGATCTCGATGGTCGTTATCTACCCGACTCTCATTCAGCCGCTCTTTAACACACTCTCGCCCCTTAGAGAGGGTGATCTGCGTGGGCGTATCGAGGCACTTGCAGGCCGCCTCCGTTTTCCACTGAAGCATCTATATGAGATCGATGGCTCGAAACGCAGCTCACACAGTAATGCATACTTCTTTGGGCTTCCATGGGTACGTATAATCCAGCCGTTTGCAGTACGAGTATTAAAACTATGTGAATGGGTGCATAGAGTAAGCACATTGTTATTTTCGACACTCTCATCAAAGAGAGCGCGTCCGAAGAGGTCGAAGCCGTCCTTGGTACGTCTCCCAAATCCTTTTCGATGGCTGGTCTGTACCTGAATTGTATGATATCTAGCGCACGAGCTTGGACATTGGTATTTCAGCCATCCAACGAAGCTGCTCTGTGTCTCGCAGGTGCACCTGTTCTCCATACTCGCGCTCTTCCCTGCCTTCTTGCACGCGCCGCCCGTCCTTCGCGCGTTCGACTTTTTACCGAAAGTTGCTGCCAAGCCGCCTACTATTGTCGCTTTCCTACTTTTTCAGGTTCGTTGCCGATCTCTTACATCCCGTCATTAAATTTGTTTCTTAACTTTTTTGTACACACGTGAACTGTTAGATGATTCTGACGCCCATGGAGGCTGTCGTAGGCGCGGCAATGAATGCCCTCTCACGTCGTTTTGAATGGCAAGCGGATCGTTTTGCGTGCGAGCTGGGCGTACGTCTAGATGCCCCTGAAATGACGGACATGGGCGCACGCCTCGGCCGTGCGCTTACGACGCTTCATGTCAAGAACTTATCCACCGTTTGGGTAGACTGGTTGTAAGTATCTGCATTAAGTGCCTCTAACATATACGATGTTCCCCTGGCCCTCTCCCTTCAGACATTACTTACTGACTTTGTTTCCTAGATATTCCGCGTATCACCACTCACACCCGACACTAACAGAGCGTCTTCGGGCCATCAATGCGTATCAGGCGAAAAAGGCTAGCGAAGTGGATACGGCCGCTAAGAAGGAGCTCTAGTACTAATCTAAAACTTGTTCGTGCGATTGTCTTACGCCTGGAATGCAAGTAGACAGAAGCACAATACCTAATTTATTCGAGTTCATAATATTATAGCCGCATATAGGGCTTTATACGAATATCTTTGAAATCGCTAGCATATCTCACTCAACGGTCTTCTCGTTCTTCTCCTCACGTCGCTTGGCCGCCCAGTCTCGCGCCCTTGCGCGGCGCGCCTGTATCTTTGCGGCCTCGTCTTCGATGTTCGTTGAGGACGAGGGTGGGCCCGCAACGGGTACGTGTGTGTTAATACCTTCTTCCTTATTGACTTCCTGTTCGTCCTTGCACTCGGTTTCATCATCACTATCGCTATCCCCATACCCACCCAACCCGGTCAAGGTCCCAGCCTCGGACCCCGTCGACTTGGCTTTTTTCTCGTTCTCGCTCTTTTGCTTCTCAAGTTCTCGCGCCTCTGCTCGCACTGCTGCCCATGCACGTCGCCAACGCCCACGTAGGAACGCGAATCGGGAGTCTCCGCCGTGATTTGCGAGGATGCGTGCTGTGAGTTGTGTGCTATCACGCGCTACGATGAGGTGCGTCGCAGTTCGCATCATTAGTGCACGCGTTTCCGCGGGAGGCTCCTCGTCGCTCGCGCCCCGCGCGTCTTCGTCTTCGCCGTCGACACCGGCAGGATTGTTCTGATTGTCTCCCGGGGCACCAAGAGCGCGCAGGCGTACTGTACGCGCGTCGTCTAGCAAACGCCGGCGCTTCGCATACCGCATTGCCGCAATCTCGGCAGGGGCAAAGAAGAACGTGTCCTCCGTGTCGGAGGGAAGGTCGGACCAGCCCGACGGGGAGGGCGGCGTCGTTTCAGGCGCATTAGGAAACGTGAAAGTAAGAGGTGCGGCGAGAAGGAGGCGCGCATCATACCTGTGAGATCAAAAGAGCTGCATCAGTTGGTGCGCTGGGCAAGGGAGAAAGGGGGAGTTCAACGCCGTCATCGTCGTCGTCGGTAGCCAGCGAGCAATCTTACAGTGTAGCAAAGAGAAGCCGAGCACGCAAAAATAATATTTCGGGGAGCAGCGATCGAATGAGTAACAGGACGTCGTAGACTACGGACACACCTGTCGACCCATATCTCCCCTCGTTCTCCGTTGTATAAATCCTGTCTGATTAGCCCTGCGCCCCGCCCCCCCCTCGCAGGCGCACCAGAGCCGCTGCTTGGTGTTTCTAGCATCAACGCCGTCGCCTCCTGGCCACAGACTACGTCCGCCTCGTGCGCCTCGATGCAGAGGGACTGCG
Source organism: Coniferiporia weirii (assembly GCA_024195185.1). Classification (NCBI taxonomy): domain Eukaryota; kingdom Fungi; phylum Basidiomycota; class Agaricomycetes; order Hymenochaetales; family Hymenochaetaceae; genus Coniferiporia; species Coniferiporia weirii. Next base: position 25,292 of record JAKOPK010000064.1, read on the forward strand.
CTTGCGCACGCTGCGGAGCTAGTGCAGACCAGTCCCATGCGTCGCCTTCTGTGTCTTCGGACACAGGCCCACGGTCACGACGGGAGCTTTCGGTAGGGGCGAGCCATTGTAACTCGATTTCAGGTTGTACCGGCCCACGAGCAGCTTTTCGCTTTCGCTTTTGGGCGTATTTGGAGGACATAGTAGTAACTGAGGACTGACGCGCCGGCTACTACTTCAACTTCGTCTCCCACCATTAGCTGTAAATAAGACGCTGTACTTCCGAGCTCAGAGCTGCGCCCCCTATCTTTCTTGATCACGTTTGTTCCAAGGAGTAAACACTGGCCTTGAAAACTCAATTTTGACGGTCTGCCTTGGAGTCGTCTTTGCTCGGGATGCGACGTATTGTTAGTTTCCTCTTTGCAAGCCGTCCGCCGAATACACAGAATCATGAATGTATGTCTGGCATGGTTCGCCCCTTCGCTAATACACGCGACATTTACTCAAAGAGACGTGTTAAAGATGCCCGGATGCCACAACACTTGCGCAAGACACTATCAGTATCGGTACAATCGAGGCTGGACCGCAGAAAGCTTATGCAGCTCCTCCGTCATTATTTGACTCGAAAGTAAAAAAACAAGCTGTCGACATCCAGATGCTGCATCTTGTCCAGTTCTGTGATTTCTTGCTCCTGGTACTAGTGGCCTTTTGCAATCAATACCTTGTTGTTTGTTTTGCGAATCGTGCGGAAATGCAGACGTGATAGGCACCGGTGCGCCAGCCATTAAACATATTATTTCTGTGCTTTGGCTTTGCTTTTTTTTATGGGATCAAATGCGTTCTTCATGTCAGGATGCGGTCGAGACTGCAGTTTCTGCTCTTTTCTTACTGAACAACGGGGAAACATTGGTCCGGCTTCCGCTCTCATTTTCTCAATATTTTCTTCCTTCAGTCGCGCCATGAAATTAATTTATCTAGCATGACGCGCGTTCCTTAGGCTCCCCCGCAGGGCCCGCACCACTTCGAGGCCCGGTACTAGTTCTTCAACCCTTACATATAGGGAAGTAACTGCGCACTTCTCCCTTGACACAATCGCTACCTCGGGCTCCTTTCTGTCGGGAGATTCGCAACGCTCACAGTGTATGCCGTCTGGTCCGTAAAGGTCCGGTTTGAAAGGTTCTTGTTTGCCATTTGGCTCTGCTGTCGCTGGGTACTTTGCAGTTTCCTTGACGACCACCTTGGTTTGCTGGGACGCTTGACTAGTTTGAAAAATGGTCGACGGTGCTTGGCAATGACTTTCATAGTTGTTTATATTATAGCAGGCCCATCTTCTTATAAATAAGTGAGTGCACACGGCAACTTATACATTATTACTTACTATCAGCGCAAGCTCTGCAGGCCTGATTGGGTTGCATACTAGTCATCGATGTGCGGCCTTGTCAAGACCAATGCACCTCTTTGCCTTCAGTCCATCGTATCCGACCAAAAACGTAGGACCACTCCCTCTTCGAATTCATCGAAAGACAAATCTATTTTCCAGGGTCCCTTCCATTCTTCGTGACTAAAAGTAGCATTCTGGTTGCCATGACTCAAGAAACCTTTTCACTCTACGGGCAGGATCCGCGCTGGCATGATCATTGTTGCGCCCATACAGCGGTTCGTCTTTGCAACAGTTTTAAGGATGCCACTTCGGCCCGGAGATAGCATACTTCAACCACTGTTCATATTGCATGATACAAGTTTCAGTTGCAATTCCATTAGAAAAGCTGACGAACACTACAGCGGCTATGCAGTGCTGCGCTCAAACCGCGCCCCAACGTCTTCGTCGTTAAATTGTCTTCGATTTCCCAACTTCCATTATGTAAGTACGGCATCCAGAACTCTCGAATTAGCGGGCCTCTTAGCTGTCGAGACGCGTCCAGATCGTATAAACTCTCCGCTCAGTGTGCAATAATCTACGGAACGGGAGAGGGGTTTGTATGGCCTGAGCTGGTTTTGTCACTAATATCACGGTGGGTTTTACTTCTATCCGTGAGAATGAAGCTTAATCGAATAACTACATGGAGACGCCCACGAGATGAGAATTGGCCTGCTCACTCGGAGCTGCACAAGTTACGTCGGACTTCTACGAATTCTACTCGTGGAAAAGGCCGTTAGCGGTGCCGACTCTCTGTATCACTTATTGATGGTAATCGCACTTAACTTTCGGCAAGAAAAGAACATAGGGTCAATTTTATGAGTCTCCTGTACATCACAAGATTTCGCAGCCCTCTCCTGAAATATAACGGAATGACCATCATTATCAGAAGTATCTGGCGCCGGCGTTCTTTGGATGCCTCAAACAATTCCTACGGCTCTACTTCCATAGAAAAGTATGTGCAATTACTTCTTCGGGCACTTGATTATTTTACAAGAAATCAAACAGATCATAACTGAGTTGCTTTTGCGTCTGGCCAATACATAATGTCATAAATGCTCCTGGAATCGGCGTCGTGTAAGGGCGTGTGACTGTAGCGTGGGCTGTGAACCGGATCTAGACCGCATTCTCACAACCTATTTTGGCCAACAGTGTATATGATCGGCGGCTGATCCTTGGAAATTAAGTGGTTAGGGAGGCAGGCTGGGCCCGTTGGCATCTTTTTTCCTCTCCTCTCTCCCACCGCCCAATGCAATCGTTCGGATTTTTCGGATGCCGTGGAATGCGCAGAGATCACGCGCTGTGTAAGTATAATTTTCACCATCCCCGTCTAGCCTGGGCCGTTGTACACATCGAGTTCGCCGTCTTCGATTTATTAATCAAACGTCTTCGGGTGGATGAGGAGTCTCCCGTGTTCCAGCAAAAGAAAATCGTCGACGACCGGCGAACTAGTCTGCCGCACCGCCGTTCCATTCCGAGGTTGGTACTGTAAGTCGCGTCCAAAAACTGTAACTCTACACAGATTGACGGGATCGACGGGCCTTCCATTGCACCCGTTCTGCTCTTTTTGGCTCTATCCCTCGTTCTGCATCATCTCCTCGCTCTTCGCACAGAGTTTTTTTTACAAACTAGGATCGCATCTGTCGCGTACCGACAGGCTGTTCTTTGTTTCTGCTCTTGTTCGCCGCGTGATGCATTGGGTCCGTGTCAAACTAGTCCCTGACGCTGCCCTTCTCTATTCTATGTCCCTTTTCATCAGCATCCTTCTATGAATCCATGCCTCTTGCCAACGGATGGGGATGTTCCGAATCCGATGACCCTGTTCCCATCTGATGTACCCGACACGCATGGACGGCGAGGTTTTTGGCCAAGGACGAAAGACTTTTTTTGCGGGCAAAATATACGCAAACACACACATACACGCACTGTCAAGGTATAAAGAGGCTGCCTCAAAGCTTCAAGTTCTCCAGTCGACTAAAGGTCAGCCAAGCAGCCCTCGACTACTAAACCTTCTCCCAGTGACCCCGACACTTCGAGCTCATCCTTCATCATGAGGTTCACATTCTTTACTGCAGCGCTTGCGCTTCCTCTCCTTGCGGTCGCCACACCGACGATTCCTGAGCGTCGGGGCGGAGGCGGAACCACGACAATCACTGTCACTGCTACACCCACTGCGACTACGGTCAGCCAGTGCAACACGGGTAACCTCCAGTGCTGCCAGAGCACGGAGTCGTCCAGCGACCCTGTTACCAGCCTCCTCCTGGGTCTACTGGGCATCGTACTTGAGGGCATTAACGTCCCTATCGGTGTCACTTGCTCACCGATCAGTGTTATTGGTGTAGGAGGCAACTCTTGGTCAGTCAAATAATGTTTATCCCCTTCTTCCTTTGATTATGCCATACTTACCGAACCTCTTGTTTCCCTATAGCACTGCCGACCCCGTGTGCTGCGAAAACAACTCTTTCAGTGTGTATACATTAATTTTTTTCCCCTGAATTCTTCCCTAATGTAATTACCAAATTCAGACGGTCTTATTGCCATTGGATGCTCCCCCATCAACTTGAGCCTTTGAGCGGGTTTCGGTCGTTTTGTGAATGCTTGGGTCACATGATATCTTGTTGTGCACGGCGGGGAGAAAAAACCATGCGGATATACCACACTAGTCTACCGACTTTTTTTGTATGCGGAGTTATTCTGTCTTGTGGAGTTTAAACGAAGAAAATTGGTGATTTTGAAAAAGAACATGTGTGAAGGTGCCCCGAAGCGCATGAGACTCCGATCTGCCCATGACCGACCGGTACGCAGGTTACGATCGGCCGCGCCAAAAAAAGCAGTCCTCACATTTTAACGCTATTTAGTTAAAGTAGTAGATGGCGGTGGTCAAGTCAATCGGGATCTCGAACGCCGTGTGTTATTTATAAAGAAGGATCAGAAGGCGGCGAAAAGGCGGCTTCGGGTGAGAGAAAAAAGGGTCTTCCAAGCAAATTACCATCCGCCGAGGAGTCAAAATTCTAGGGTGTGCGTCGTTGTCTCTGCACCCCTCTCGAAATGAGCTGTTGGAAGCAAGGCTGGGGCGAGGACGGAGGCACCTTATGACCCTACGTCCCTCAGGACTGCGCCCGCAAGTTCACTTTATTCTACGAAGCGTAACAACGTCTCCCACCTCCTGACGCAGAGGCTCATATCCCGACGACAGGTCGTCCCTGGTCATTCCCGCTAGGCCTTTTCAGGATGAAATTATGTATTCAAACAACTGTGGTAGGAGTTCTCCAGGTCCATCAGGCGTTGAAGCGGCTCGAGGCCAGAGCGAAGCGGGAGTTCACAAGGCTCAGAAGCTAAATAAGTGCTACCTGTTGTTTGGGCCAGCGCTTGGGGCTTAGTTCGGTGCTCAGAGGGCGGGATTTGGAAAGAAGGAGAGGGCGCCGCTTCAGAGATCTAGGATCAAGGATCAGACTTCAGACTTCAAGACTTCAGGGGTATCTTGGTTGGATAGAGAAAACGACTGTTATGTTTCCGAATTTGAACCAAGTTGCAATCAGTATCAAGGAAGACCGATGGAATACGAGGCCCAAGTAGGCCACTGTCACGGTAGTGCGTAAACCAAACTCAATAATATTGGTAAGCTGACGACGATCATTGAAAGCAAATCACGATCAATGATCAGAGGATCAGCTTATAGCATCATGATCCACGAGGCTACGGCGCAATTCCTGACCGCCACCAATTAATCGCAGTCAGGCCCGCATGCGGGATAGAAATCGTAGTCGAATGCCGGTGAGTACGGACAAGGCAAGACACGGGCGAAGTAGCCAAGACAAAAGGGAAAAGTGTGCCTCGTCTAGAAGAGAGAAGAGAGGCATACACCTGTGCTGGGCGTGCTCCATCTGGGGTGTCAATAACCATCGACAGGCGACCCGGAATCCGACGCTGGGAATGAGCATGATGCGGCACCACGACGCACTAGACGTTGGATAGTTGTGATTGGCTAGGCTGTGCATGTTCAGTTCGAAGGGCAGAGGAAGAAAACGCGATAATTCAGTTGTTGTTCATCGGCCATGTCGGAGTGAGATAGGTAATCGGCGAGGGGCCTGCCGGACGGGCGCACGTATGAACAACAAAGATCGTCGAGATGATGAATTGTCCCACAGAACGTCTTCGCTTCGAACGGTGTTTTATATTCCTGTTTGCTGCATTCACACCGTTTCGGCGCGGAAAAACCGGTGCACTCAGTTGACCCGGGTTGTTGAACTCCCCGGCCACAGGCGCGTGACGAAAGAGGCACTGAAATTTTAAATAGACCTGTAGGGTCGATTGACAGCGAAAGGCATGGGGTGGGAGCCCAAGCATTATACAAGGCAGAATAAGTCACGGGGACGCTCAATTTGCGGCGCAGATTTGGGTCCGGTATTAGAAATGCCGTACAATTGGCGAGAAAAAAACACCGCAGAATACAGACGCGGGTGCTGAAGACAGCATGGCGGCAGCGAAGGAAGTGACGGACGAGATCCACAGTGGACTCAGGGCAACTTGTAGGAAGTGGGGATTCGAGTTGCTTATCGTCAGGTAGTTCGGCTGGGTGGCATGACGCACCGAACGGTGGAGAATATTAGTGATTGACAGCGAGTTGGCCATATATCGTCAGATGGAGAAATCGGGACGCCCCCCCTCCGCTCGCTTGCCTCGAACAGGCAGCGCGTCGCCTTTCCCAGAGATTTGCGTTTCCGGAGGCGCCGACGGCAGCAAAGTTGTGGGCCGGCGTGGCAAAAACACGATCGATCGAGTACAGGCGATCCGTGCCTCCCGACAAAGAGCCGGGGTGTGGCAACTTTTGAGTCACTGGAGGTTACGGGGTGGAGTGCGAGTACTGGCACTGGCGCTGAGATCGACATGTTAATTACCGAATATCCAGAAGTAGATGTACAAGGGAAAATGCTGAAGGAGGGTTGATGAAAGGGTCTAGGGTTCCGTCATCATCCGAATACCGAAATGGGACCTCACTCCCTGCCGAGACGCGCGCCACGTCGGGTATGTCACCGCTCTCTTACCACGTCCACTTGGTGAATCGCCCACATCTTCATCTCCTATAAATGGCTTTTCCCTGTCCAAAAATACTGTCGGCTGCTGCCTTTTGGCGATTCAAACCCTAACATAGTCTACATCCGACTCCGAGTGCGGACTCGCTGGCGCCCGCTACCGGTCTGCAACTTGGAAGTCCCTCCCAGTCCGGCGCGTGTTTTCTTGCTAGTCTGCATCACCGCGCGTAGCGCGCAACGGTCTGTTCCCACACCAGCTCGGTCCAGAGGTGTGGCGGTCCAGATCCCAGTATCATCATAGTGTCCTGGTAGCTGACTCAAACCGGATCGGAAACACTCGCCTAGATACAACCGCATCTTTCCCAAATTCGAAGAACTCTCATTCGCCGCTCCTCCTCCGCCTTCTACTGCGTCTTGGAATAACCCGCCTTAGTCGAACACTCCAAAAGTCTTGCGGAAAAACAATAATTAGAAGCTTATCTACAGTGAATGACACACTGATGAAGACTGCGTACGGAACGCGCTTGCCCTCCTGCTTCTTCGCACAGGGTCTTCATCTCCCGTTCATCAAATTTCAATCCGTGGAAACTTATATAATAAACGGCGCACTGTGAAAAAAAAAGCCGCCCCGCGCTCACCACTCGCTCGAGCCCTACTTCCCCCTCCTCCCTCCCCAAAGGTCTCTCGACCCAAGACAGGAAGAACTCATCGACCATGAACAGCTTCATTCGTGTTCTCTTCTTCCTCTGCGCACTCTTTGCGGTCGCCACGGCGTCGCCCAAGCCGTCCAAAACGACCTCCTCGTCTGCGCCCACACCCACGCCCAGCCAGTGCAACACCGGTCCCATTCAGTGCTGTCAATCAGTCGAGCCTGCTACCAGCTCAGTGGTCACCACTCTTCTCGCGCTGCTTGGCATTGTACTCGAAGACCTTGATGTAAACGTCGGCCTGACCTGCAGCCCGCTCAGCATCATCGGTATTGGCGGTGATACTTGGTTCGCATTATTTTTTTCCTCTTTGCGTGAGGGTGGGGCTAATTCGTCTTGTCAACAGCGATGCGTCGCCCGTTTGCTGCGAAAATAACACTTTCAGTAAGACTTTCGTCCATTTTACACTGACGAATATGTCCCTAATACTATACTCTGTCAGACGGAATCATCGCCATCGGATGCTCGCCTATCAACATCAACCTCTGACAGAGGGACTTAAGGACTCTTTAAAACTTCTCGCACATTACTATATCCATTCATTCGATGTGTTGCTCGCTGGGCTGTCCCCGCACACTGTCCTGTCCTTCGTGTTTAGTTTAAACGTGACGTTTCAGACCTTTTTTCGACCCGCTTTCGCTTCTTCGGTTCCGCTTCTCCCTTTTTTCCTCGATACGAACACTCGATTCGATTTAGCGTGGTTTTAGCACATCGCATTGGGTCTCTATCGCGTATCTTCCGTGTTCACAGGCTTATGGATGTGTCCTTAATACCCATTCAACGGCATTGTTGTGGGGGGAGGTGATCGAGTTACGGCTTATATTTGCTTATCGGCGTCTGTCGCAAGAGTCATCGGTAATCTTTCTGGAGTGAATGTATTTGTGGGTCGATCACTTGTGGATCACGAATCTGACAGGTCGCTTGCTCGCGTTAAGCCCGCTTACTTTCCGACTATCATAATGCACTACGATAACGCATAACTAGTGCACGAATAAGACCGATCGATGACTTTCCTAACTAGCGAGATACTTCCCAGCGTAGAATTCATACACAATAATCATCACAGCTTCTCAGTGAAAGAACTTGTTCGATTTCGCCTAGAAGAAATCATTTTACTGGCGATGTTCTTGCCGAACAAATGTATGAGCAGTGATTAATTGCATTTTCCCTGGGAACATGGCCATAGCTGATTATGCTTTGCCCTTTTTCAAATAAAATCACACTCGAAACAAAAATTGCTCTCAACCCGGAGACATCTCAAAAATTTGTCGAAACAAAGGCAAGAAATAATTATATGCAATGCAACAGCCCAGAAGGGCTTTTTATATTCCGTCTTCATGATACAGAAGCTAGAAATCCAAGCTTTGTCTGGGGATGTGACTTTGTAATTGGAACGTGGGTCGATCACGCTTATCCTTATGAAGTAAGCTTTCTTATGTCACCGACTACGTAACTAATGGCAGCACAGCCTTCAGAGCCAAGTTCTAGACCCGAGTGTCCCGAGTCCCGACCCAATTTTTTTATTTTTTATTTTATTTTTATAATCAGCATTTTTATCCCGCTACAGTATGAATACAAGACGCGGCGCTGCGACAATAGGGGGAACTACCATCCTAAGCTAAATAGCGTGTCCGAGAGAATATATAAACTCATAGATGTTTGGTAGTGGGCAGTTTCTGGTTTTATGATGTGTTTTTGTCAAAGAAGGGATAACTGGACCAACTGGGATGTGTGAAAGAATGGATTAAAAGAAGCGAAATTGGAACAACTGCTTGCAACGGCTAAAGTGGATACTTCCAGAGCCACTGACCGACGTGTCGGTACACGGGTGTTCATCCTACCGGGGTCAATTGTGTTTCGCTGATGTGTTGATAAGGATTTTCCCCTCCTTAGCGTTTATACTCTACGTGAGTGAATCGATGTCGTTTCTAAGACAAATAAGTTGTCCATGCTGAGACCTGGCTGCTAAAACTGTATGCCAATGGGTTTGCCCATGCACCTTGGTTAATCGCAGTATCGCAGGTGGGATTCGACGAAGAGCCTCGTGGGTAATGCCTCACTTGGATGAGGGCATGTTGATGACTGCGTCAGTGTTCTGGAGTTTCGTCAGCCCGATCTTCTCCTCCTTTTTGGTTTGTGTCCGAAGTCCAATGTTAAAAATAGAAAGCCTCATGTATGTGGCGTGCAAACTGAAGGGTGTGTAGACTGAAGAGTCGCTGTGGCCTTTATGGGGTCCCCAAACGATCCCCAGCTTTCCACCAGGCCAAGTTTGAAGAGGAGTTTTTAGAGGAGGGGTAATGAGTGTGTTATACCCTTTGAGAGCGACAAAGAGCAAGTTGGAAAGAGAAAAGAGACTTTTGTTCAGAGGCCTCAATGTTGCAGGTAGCCCAACCGGTATCTGGTGCAGTCACTGTGTCTACTGGCCACTCTGCACAAAGGAGAGGATGCAAAGATCCTCTGTATGTGGTGCAGAGAGGGAGTGTCAAAGACATCCCTCTGTGTGTAGTGAGCCAGCGACATTCAGGACCGTGGGAAACCACCAAGATGGTGGTGGTACGAGTACAAGGAAGGATTGGTCCCGACCCAATAATAATGCAACATATCAAGCTACAGCTACAGCATACGCAGTTCAGTTATGTCACGATCAGGAAAGCTACTGGCAAGCTTTCCACAATTATTTTCGATAGGCCTTCAAATAATCTGAACACGCAACCGTGATCATGTCTTATTCCGACTCCGGAGGAACGGGTCACCGAGAAAAACGGTCTAGAAAGGCCTATCCGCAAGATATCCCGGTCCCTGACGCAGCGAAAGGGATCGATAAAGTACTGTGTACCTTATTCTACTATATTTTGCACGAATCATAGTCCTCCGTACTTCATTCCGATCAAATTAAAATTTTTACAAAAACCTATAAGATGCACAGAGCTGCGTAAAAATACCCCCCTTACGCTCACCCTTCGCTCAAGTCCTCTTTCCCCCTTCCTTGAAGCAAACTAGAAGATTCAGCAACTATGAATAGCTTTCTACGTGTTTTTTTCTTCCTGTTCGCGCTGCTCGCAGTCGCCGCGGCCGCGCCGTCACAAACGTCATCTTCGCCAGCCCCTACACCGACGTCCAGTCAATGCGATAGTCCCATCCTGTGTTGTCAATCAGTCCAACCTGTTACCAATCCCGAAGTCGTGCTCCTTCTCGAACTGCTTGGAATAGTGGTCCAGGATCTTAGCGTCATGGCCGGCCTGACGTGCAGCACGATCAGCAATAATCCTTGGTTTGTAGCGTTTTCGTTTCCTTGCATGAAGGAGAGGAGAGGCTGATTCGTGTTGTATTTTCTAGTACTGTATCTCCGGTTTGCTGCGATAGCGATTCCTTCAGTAAAGCTTTCGCACATTAATAAGTGATACCTGTCCCCACTAACCTCGTTCATTTTCAGACGGGATTCTCGCCATTGGGTGTTCGCCCTTTGTCATCTGAGAGAGGATACCATGGACCTACTATCATATCTCAATGACTTTTTCATACCATATTCGTTCAATAAGAATGCGCGAGCACACACACGCACACACTCATTTAGTTCTCTATGCTCTTTTAAGCATGTTAATTCTGCCGCTTTCAGGCCTGCTTGTACGCCTTGTCTTTGTCCCTGCTACCCCCTTGTTCCAGACCGGAGATATGGACATTTCACTTAATTTAATGTAAGTCAGGCCAGGCACAACTTCAAACGCACCTTAATCGCTTATCTTCCGCGTTTAAAGATTCGCGAACACTTTTGTCCAGTCCAGCTCTGTTCCCGACTGGCGCGTACATAGGATGAAGTTATATTAGCTTGTTCGCTTATGTGTACTTGTCAGTTAACGTCTGTCAACGGATGTTACCATGTAGCGGTCTTCGCGACGTTTCTCGTGGTCTGTGGCTTGGCCATTTGTTTGCTATATTGGGCAGATAGTTTTTACAAATAAGTTACAACGTGCCTATTTCCCACCATATTGCGGAAGTCGAACGCTGGAATATTAGGCGCGCTCCAGCCCCTTCGTTTATAAGTAAAATATTCCAATGTGCTCTTTTTTATCGAAATAAAAATTCTGCATACTACTTGTATTTAGTAGTAAAAGACGTTATGAATCTCAACAGGTGTTGATCTTAGCGTTTTGATCCGGGTTTAGCTGTGGATTTGATATTATAGTACAAAAATGACTTATGTCGTTAGTTCTTCTAACTAAGTAGTATTGATGGGTCTTCAGTGCACCTATATCGGAAACAAACAGCTAGGTGTGTAAGCGGCTAATCGCTTACAGCTCATTGCTTTGTCATCTCAAGAACGGAACATCGGCGCGGAGTAAAGAAAGAGCTTCCGCCTCTAGTTCCGACACAACCGCGTCGAGCATTATCTTGCCATAATCTAAAGTCCTGACCAGCACAATCCATCAGCCAACATACTACACGTTATGACAGAGAAACAGACAACGATTTCGCCGCATTCGCAGGCACCGCTGGTAACACGGACCTATCCATCTGAGGCTGAGCTTGATGCAGTCATCCGGACTGCTGCCAACACTCAGAAGAGTTGGGCCAAGGTTCCGCTCGAGGAACGCATCGCGATCGGATACAAATTCATAGTGAGTCTACGGTCCTGATGTGCCTGTGTGAGGATCCCAGTGACTGAGGTGATGGCGGACAGGAAGAATTCAGGAAAATGGAGGACGAGTTCCCGCTCGAGCTGACACAACAGATGGGCAGGTGTGTTGCTGAGTGTATTCTTAATCACCGCATGTATGCGCCAGAAACTAAAGGTCCCTTCCATGTAGGCCTGTCTCCCAGACCCCTGGGGAGTTGCGCGGGATGCTCGGACGTGCTGAGTACATGCTCTCCATAGCCGCATCGTCCCTCGCGCCTGTCTCACTTGCCAATACCGATCTGCCTGGTTTCAAGAGATACATCGAGCGCAAGCCACTAGGCGTCGTTCTCGTGATCTCGCCATGGAACTACCCGTACCTTACGTCGATCAGCAGTGTGTTGCCTGCGCTTGTCGCGGGCAACGCTGTGCTCCTCAAACCATCTCCGCAGACGCCGCTCAGTGCGGAGCGCCTACAACGCGCCTTTGAGAGCGCAGGTGTGCCAAAGGGCGTGATACAGACGGTTCATCTGAGCCAAGCACTTTCAGAGAAGGCCCTGCGGCATCAGCTAGTCGACTTCGTGAGCTTCACTGGTAGTGTTGGTGGTGGAAGGGCGGTAGCGAAAACGGCGGTGGATGCAGACGGATTTAAGGGGGTTGCTTTAGAGGTACTAGCTGGGTTTTGCTTGTGCTCTACCAACACACAACTAACTGTTGACAGCTTGGAGGGAAGGACCCGGCTTACGTCCGCGCCGATGCAGACTTCGATTATACTGTGGCCGAACTCGTGGATGGTAAGTTTGTCGGTGTTTTCCAGTGCTTGGTTACTCATCACGCTTGTGCAGGCGCGTTCTTCAATTCTGGACAGAGCTGTTGTGCTATCGAGGTTAGTTAACTCCTGGTAAAATAAAATATCGAAACCAACGAGCGAGACCGGCAGCGTATATACGTCCACGAGTCAATATTCGACAAATTTGTTGCCGCCTACGTAGAACTCGTAAAGGTGAAAAAATTTCTAGCTTCCTTCTTACTTTACTGACTAAAGATTACCGCGCTCAACAGAAATACAAGCTCGGCGATCCAACTGACCCCTTAACGAATCTCGGGCCCGTAGTCAGTATTGCCAACGCAGACAGAATAAAGAAGCAAATCACAGCTGCAGGTACGTGTAAATGCATAGATTTTGTGACGAGCTTATCAACTGAGTGATGCGGATCTCCCTGCGACTTTAGTGGCTGCCGGCGCAAAGCCTCTCGTTCCGGTGGAACTTTTCCCGGCAGCAGCGTCGTAAGTGACTTGATGACTGGATCAAGGCATTTTGATTTATCCAACTCTGGAAGTGGATCGGCATTCGTTGCACCGCAGGTCTTGGTCAATGTCAACCACAGTACGTATAGTCTGAATTCCCTCCCATCCGTTTTCTTGGCAGCTGAATACAATGCATATACTCAGCTATGGAAGTAATGATGGTAAGATCGACGGAAGGGTATGACAAGATGTCGAATTAATTAATCGGTCCCTTCATGTTCCAGGAGGAGACTTTTGGACCCGTCATCGGCATCCAGTCTGTGTCCTCAGACGAAGAGGCTCTTGCACTTATGAACGACTCTCCATACGGGCTCACTGCGTCCATATGGACCGACGCTGCGCACAACAAGGAATCTGAAGCAGCATTCCTGAAGTTCGTGGACGATCTCGAGACGGGAACGGTATTCCTAAACCGGTACGATAGCCCTGCCCTGCCCTGCGAATGTAGATTCAAGTCTTGACTGATTCTCCTTTCAATCCAGATGCGACTACCTCGATCCTGCGCTTGCGTGGACGGGAGCCAAGGACAGCGGTCGTGGTATCAGTCTGAGCAAGTTTGGTGAGTAATCGGCATTGTTTATGGATTCGCCATTGACTTGTCCCTCAGGCTACGACCAGCTCACACGGGCTAAGTCTGTGCATATGAAGCTTAAGACCTCATAAACCCATGACCTCCCGTAATGGCGGGCTGGGCCAGCGAAGACATTGTGAGGGATTGGAAGAAAAGATTGCTTGTAACCGTAGTAGACTAAGAAATATAAAACGCATTAATATTAATATTTTTTGAATGTGCCTAACGATACTTACTCACAGTTCGTGCTGGTGTCTTTCCTTCAGATGATTCTGCGAAATCGTGGTGAAATGTCGGATATGTATGCGGCTATTTGATTACGAAATCTAAAAAGAATCGGCTTATGAGGCGGCTTCCGAGATCTGACTCCAGCCAAGGACTTACACTCCGTTATTTACTGACCAAAAGCCACTTATCTAGAAACGTGCTCCGGCACACCGTCATCTGCTTGAGGTTTCGCGGTACTCAAGATATTTGTGCAACCGCCCTTGTGAACACCCGCTGTACATTTCGTCTCTCTTTCAACGCTCACACTTTTGGCTGCTTCACGATGTTTTTTCTCGCGGGATTATACTGGAAGTTACTCCAGGCTTTTCATCCCGCTCTGTATCGCAAGAAGTAGCAGAATCTGCTGGCATTGTCCATCCGAGATTTAGCGCAACGATCGACCGAAACTTGGCGCGTACCGGGATCTGGTTTCTGACGAACTCGGACCACATTCCATCTCGAGATTTTTGTCTTGGGGATCCATGCCAGAGTTCCTTCTCGGTTGACTTCTGATCCCGTAAGCGTCTGAATAGACGAATGCCAAGACCAAATCGAAGTGCCATTTATCCCGATTTTTGGTATGTTATTTCTCCCCGGTTCTGGCGAGCCGTTCCAAATTCGCCGACTCAAATGTCGCAATATAACTAAGACGCAAGAAATCACGAATGAAGAGATCCACGAAGTCCATTGATTTCCCGGACGAAGTGCATCCAGTAAGCCAAGTCAAAGACAAGTACTTAAAGGCTTGTTACTTCCAGCTTGTGTCAAACTACAGCATACGAATATCCCTGCGATGCGGTTCAGTCCACTTTCCGTCTCATTTGTCCTCGCTGGACTCAGACTCGTATCCGGGCACGGCAACATCGTGACGTTTGTCATTGATGGAGTTAGCTACCCAGCTTGGTGTGTTCTATGTTCATGACCTCCCGTCCGGTGGGTGATTTATTTACGCCCCAACTCGTAGGCAGCCATATGGTCCCGCTTCACAGCCGGGGACGATAAACAGGTCAGATCTGCCATATTCTATCGCTCTTATGCTTACATTTCAAAACTATGTACATTGGGGGATGACGCCTTTCTAGACCATTCTATGCAAACGGTCCCGCAACACCTTTCGAAAGGTATGTAAATGGAGTCCGACAACTCGTATTAGTCCTCGCCAACTCCTCTTGTTTCGCTTGGCAGTGGAACTGCTATCATCTGCAATGGAGACAACCTCGCTGCGAATGCGTCAGCGCCTGTAACGGCCGGTAGTGTAGTCACAACGAACTGGGTAATTGTAGTTTCAATCTCGTTCGTGCAGCTAGACGGCTAATTCCTGCCCTTCATACAGAACTGGGTAAGTTTGCTCATGTAAAGCCCAGCCAAGAGCTGAATTATGTCTATTCGCAAGCCATCCGTTCACCCAGGACCCGTTATGGGGTGAGTTCTACTTACAAATGCTTTAATTTCAAAAAGAAATACAAAAATTATACATATAGATACTTGGCGAAATGCAACGGGCCATGCTCCGAGTTTTTCGCTGATGGTCCTTGGGTAAAGATACAGCAAGACGGCTACGACCCCACGCTCGCGACGCCTTGGGCGGAGGAGCGTCTTAGGTGTGTCCCCTCTTAAAAACTATTCGTGATAATTGTCGACTAAATGCAATCTTCATAACAAGAGAGGCACAGCAGTGGGACTTTACGATTCCGAAAGACCTTGAAGACGGAGAATACCTTTTGCGCACGGAGATTCTCGGCCTGCACGCAGCTAGCACGTAAGCACCTAGTTTTGCCATCTTTGGGCTTATACTCATGTTATTCTCCCCCTAGCCCTGGCGGAGCACAGTTTTACCCGGTAAGTGCGCCCCGTCATGCCCTTTGTCTCGAAATTGATGAAATTGCCGGCAGTCTTGTGCCCATCTTGTTGTTTCTGGCGGCACTGGCGGCACTTGGCCAGAGGGCATCCACATTAGTGGCGCCTACCAAGATGAAGACCCGTAAGTCTTGGGGTGCTGCTGTCCTTTAGAAGAAGGGGACTAACTGAGTGTATATTAGTGGCATCCTGGTCGCTCTGTACACGATCACGCCCTCCACACCCGCCTACACTCCTCCAGGTACGTATATCACAGTATTTGCCATCCGGCCCACACCGCTGAAATTGTAATCAGGCGGACCCGTTCTCCTCACGTAATGTCTATACAAGTAGTTACAGTGCGCATGTATTATCGACAAAGATGCATAAGAAAATAAAACTTTTTCGTGTGCCCGCAACGTGGTGATTGTAGTCAGTGACTAAGTCCTCAACCCGCGTGGAAAATGCAGATGAAATCAATGGGCGGCTTATGTCATCCGTAGCACAGGGAGCGCATAATGCCAACCCATCACGGACAACACAGACCGCCCTTCACCGGAATCAGCGCTCGTCTTTCGCTGTTTAAACGCTGAACACAGTCTACCATCGTCCTTCGTAGTCTTTACAACCATGGAAGGGTGGAACAAGATCCAGTCGGGCTTCACAAGCCTCAACATCGGCCAGTCCGCATCCAAGTTCGCCAAGGGCTTTAACAACTCCGTCCAGGCGACCAGAGAGCGTCTGGGTCAGATAGCGCCCGAGGAGATCACAGAGTTGCCCCAGGGTGTGTACATTGAGCGTCGACAACAAACAGTCTTCCCGTTGAGCAAGGGTCTCTATCACAGAATACAAGGACCTTGAGGCGCGTGTCGACGCGCTCCGTTCAACACACCTCGCCCTTCTCAAGTGCGCAGCACGCTTGCCTTTTCTCTTGCGGACTTTTCTAAACTACTTCCAGAATCACAAAAGTTTACGAGTCCGAGTCGTATGACTACCCGACACAGATCCAGGAATCGATTACGCAGCTGTCCACGACTATCGGCTACGGACTCACCAACTTCGCTGCGAACTCATTCAAGGGCACGAACTTGCCTGCGCCAGCACCCGTTGCTGCGCCGCCCGCACAGCACAAGACCCTCCCACACGCACTTGGCCGTGCAGCAACGACTGCGGCGCATTCTCTGCAGAATGCAGGACCCGACGACAAGCTTGCGAAAGCGATGACTTACTACGCGGGTGCGTGGGAGAAGGTGCGTACAACCATATCGCCCAGTCCACATTTTCACTTATCTATGTTATACCGTACTCACCCACCTTTTCAAAATTGCAGATCGCTGATGCACGAGTCACGCAAGATGGCACGATCCGCACCCGCTTCCTGCAGCCGTGGCAGCAGACGCTCACGAACTCGATCACCGTCGCGTTCAAAGCGCGGCAGGCAGTTGCCGCGTCGCGGCTCGAACTCGATGCGGCGAAGCAAGCATTCAAGACTGCGGGTCCTGCAAGGCAGGAACAGGCACGCCTCGAGGTTGAGAATGCTGAAGACGACCTCGTGCAGAAGACCGAAGTCGCAATTACACTCATGAAAACTGTTCTTGAGAATGTGCGTGCATCAATATTACAGTATTGCATCTGATTTTTAAATTGATTCCGTCCGGTTTTTCAATATAGCCTGAACCTCTTAAGAACCTTAACGAACTCGTCAAAGCGCAGCTCGCCTATAACGCCGCTGCCGCCGAGGCACTGAATGCCATTCAAGGTGACGTCGAAGAGCTTAGTGTTGCCGCCGAGGGCGAGTACAGGTATGCTCTCGAGTGTCCTCGAAGTCCTCTGTCATAACGAATTTTGCTTTAGGAAGTCTCGCGAGCACTGAGGTACCCCTTACATAACTTTACCGATGGCGTAGCATATTTGACCCTTAGGTGATATCGCGGAGCTTTGTGTGACAGACTGACTTGTTGTGGATGAACAAAGGACACTGTTCAAGTTCCCTCCCTATTTTTTTACCGATTCCCGTTTATTTGTACAA
Organism: Coniferiporia weirii; assembly: GCA_024195185.1. Classification (NCBI taxonomy): domain Eukaryota; kingdom Fungi; phylum Basidiomycota; class Agaricomycetes; order Hymenochaetales; family Hymenochaetaceae; genus Coniferiporia; species Coniferiporia weirii. Next base: position 43,051 of record JAKOPK010000064.1, read on the forward strand.
CTTGATGTTCGAGTTTCTAATGACACTGTTAGACTGATGGCTGATAAGGAACGAGGATTGAAATTCGGGCTAAGGTTGTCACATAATACAGAACAGGTCAAGCCATCAGACTCTAACTTATATCCATTGCGTCACCGCCCGCCGATACTGGTGGTGCGATTGGCGTCGTCGTCTCGTCAATTATGAGATTGCGCACACTCTCCTTCGTCCACGCAGTCGTTCCCCGGCGGAACTTGTAAGCGTTTTCCTTCTGCACACGCTCGTTCGGCCGGCGGAAATTGCGTAGTGTCTCTGTGTGATCCTTCGTGATCACGCACGCATCAACGTTCGAGCCGGAGCCCAAGTCGTTGAAGATACCCGCCGAAACCGCATCAACAACAAGTTCAAGCGCTTCACGACGCTGCCATTTGCGAGCATTCATGATGTCCGAATGGAAGTCATAATGAGACAGAGTTATAGCCAAAGCGCGATAGACGTTTACGAACCTCCATGTTGGGTCGCCATGCACTTTCAAAGACCGCCATAGCTGCGAGAGAGCCAGAGCCCATCGTGACATACGGGAGCTTGTCCGTCGAGCCGTGCGGGGCAATTGTGAAGAGTTGAGGTCCCGTTGAGTCAACACCGCCGAGCACGAGAGCCGCGCCGATGTGCCCATGGTGTCTGCACAAACGCATATATACCAAGGTAACGTTACCCTTAGCCATGCTTTCTTCAGTAGGAAGTACTTCGAGACAGTACGCACCTGAAGAGCATCTGCTTCAACATAGTCATGGCGGTAACGACGCGCGGCGTGCGCCCCGACGACAGAGCGTGGAGTTCCATGTTGCTCGATATCAAAGCCGTCGTGAACTCCGTGTCCGCCGCCGTACCAGCTCCACAGCAGCGAATGTTCTCCGTGATATAGTGGATCTATGCCATGCGCCCCGCTTGTTGGTAAATCAATCCAGACGAACGAGCGAGCCCCGGCGCATACCTTCTCGCAGTTCTTGTCGGCGACAATCTCGCCTTCCGTTGCACGCGTGTCCGCACCTAGCACGATGCCATCCTTGAAGATACAGCCAACGATCGTTGTGCCCGTGCTGGTTGCTTTGGGCAGCGGAAGGCCCTTCTCTTGCAGGAAAGAGTTCCTGCATTTTATGTTACAACCCAATTCACTCAAGAGCCTGTACAACATACCGGACATGATTTGAGAAATCGAAACCGGCGCCCTTGTAGATAGATGCACCAGCCATAGCGAAGAAAGACAAGAGTGTGAGGGGTGCGTTGCAAGCTTAAGACGCACTGGAGCCTGAAGGACGCGCGGTCGCGGTGTACGCGTCAGTGCGGTGACTGGTCACGTTTCGACGAGAGTTGGCTTACGTACAATCAGCGAGCGGCAAGTGCATATAGTAGGCTGTCTCTCTAATAATCCCAGTTGATGCACGTTAGACTATCTTGCCAGATGACCCAGATCCATCTATTTTACGAGATGCAAGCCCTGCCGGCCAACTAAATAATTATATACGAAAGAATCTAATACAGAAACCAGATATTATGAAGTGTCCAAAAAGATCTTTTAAGTTCATTGTTCAGGGACTCAGCATCCCTCTTTTGATAGCAATCTCGTCCCGCAGCATGTTCACCCGAGTATCCAGTCGTGAGGACAAGTCCACGCTGTTTCCTGAGATCGCCATTGCCTTGTCCAGCTTCTCGTTGGCTTCCCCCAGCACCCGCATCCACTCCGCCGCCGACGGCCTCGAGCTCGGTGCCACAGCGTCGTCCACCTCCTTCTCGCGCGCCTCGATTTCCTTTAGGTCCAGGACCGCCAATTCGAACATCGCGACACCGCCAACCCACTTGCTTTCCACTACTTCGTGTCTGCTGTGGGCATCGACGAGAAGTTTACGCGACGTCTCAAAGTCGCGGAGCGTGCGGTGAACGATGCCGAGGATGAGCGAGCGCAGAGCCAGCTCGTCCTCGGTATCCAAATCTGCGGGTGTCCCAGGCTGGGTCGGAGTCGTAGCCGGAGATATATACGGACTTGATATAGCAACAGGAGGAGTGAAAGAGGCGAGTTCTTTGACGTGCTCCAGCGCTGTTTCTTTAGTGATACGTTGGTGAGTGTTCCAGACTAGGGCACTAATTAGCAGGTTAAATGTCAACCAAAAAACTCCGTGATACTCACAGATTGCCAACTCTATGTGTTTGATGCAGATCAGCGTGAAGAACAAACTCAGTATACTCGTCAGAGTACGAACCTTCAGCGAAACTAATTTTCATGTAGTTCACATAAGCAGATTCGTCATCCCCTCTTCGTTTTGCCTTCGCCTTATAGAAGGCAACTATCACCTATCTATCAGACTCTCCGAACCAACGATGAACAAGTCAGGTCGCCTACGCTTTTTTCTGATTAAGACCTCCATTGGAAGGTCCTTCCCTCCAATCTTCCTTTTTTCGAGCAAAGCGGGGACTTCATCAAATAGTTCCTTTGCCTTAGCACGATTTCCCAGCGATACGTAGCAGCCTTTCCCAGAAGCGTAAGTCAGCGTATCCTTATATATAGCACAAAAGTATGAGTATACCTCCAGCTATAGCGTAGTATGTTGCGTGGCTCCTACATATAATTAACTGCATATTAGTGACAATAAAGATAAGAACCAACATGCGACATACCAGCTGTTTATGTCTGTCATGCGTAAAAACATGTCAGCAGCTTCTTGATACCGCCTCTGAGAAAGAAGTGTCCATGCAAGCTCAAACACAAGCTAGGATGCAGCTACGATTTAGCCCACAACTCACGTCACGCGGGGCGAAGGGAAGAATAAAGACTTACGAGAGCATCTGCCTGTTGGAAGTGGCCATGTCTCTCCGGCCTCAGTCCATCCTGAAGGACTGAAATCGCGCCTTCGGGATCGTATGTCATGCGCAGGATTTTTGCCTGAAACAGCGGTACACCACGTAAATACACCGGAAATTTGGGCTGAACAGGAATACCATACACGGTTGAGAATCCACAATGCCCCGTCTGGATAACGAGCAGAGACACTGGAAGGGTGTAAAGATTGTAGACAAAGACAAAGACAGTATGAAGGCTAACCTCTCGACTATCGCCCTATACTGCTTCACTATATGTGCTTCATCTGCCTGGTAGCCAGTCAGAAGGAGAACGACACCGTGATATGACATCAACGCCAAACTGAACACGAAAGCCGCCGATGGTCAGTCGGGATGGGGATAGCAAAAAATCAAACACTTTTTACCCGGCAAAGACTGAATGGACGTCCTTACGAGCCGCCGAAACGGCAAGGGCTTGGAGTGCCAGGCGTCGGTCGTGCTGAAAGCCGAAAAAGCCAACCACAGTCCTACACAAAATTGCGCAAGATATCGTTAGACCGAGCATTCATACAAACAGCTGAGAGACGCACTTCATTTTTGCAGGTAAAAGAGAGAATATAAGATTGAAGAGGCCAAATCCTTTACTTTAAAATCAATAATTTGAGTTGTGCGCTTCAGCATGCAAACGCACCGAACGCGGCTCCCGAAACAATCAGTTCCTCTACAGGTCCTTCAGGTTGGGCCACGGGCTTTGGTTGAGGACTGGCTGGCGCAGAAATGGCCCAGCGACCAAAAAAGGAGCCTCCCTTCGAAGACGCACTTGCAGCTGAAGCCGTTTCAGCCGAATGCTTGGATGAGCTAGCAGAAGCTAAGGAAGGCGTAGATGGGTTCCGGGAGGGAAGGGGCGATGCGGCAGGGGTAATATATGAGTCTAGGCCAGTCGGGAAAACTGTTTTGTATAGTCTGTAGAAACATTAGAATTTGTACGGCTTTTGCAGCAGAAATTCGTACTTCGTGAATTTTGAATGAGCACTGGACCCGGCCTCATAAGCGGGCCTTGCGTAGAGCGAGATATCAATGGACTCACTTATTCAAAGCGTATCTAACAAAAATGCGAGGTAAGCACGAGACGATGTCATAAGTTCTTTAAAACTCACAGGCATTGAAGATAGCCCATGTACGATTCGCTGAGAAGGAAAAATTAAATGATCACAGCTTGCATGACAAGTAAATGTCTGCTCACCTTAATGCATGTACTAATCCCTGTAGCACTACCGCGTCGGCCTGCAGTATCTCAAACTCAATCCCAGCGGGAAAAGAACCTTTCCCGCTGTTTGTCGCCCTCGTAGCCTTGCTCTGCTTCTTTGCACTGGCCTCCGACTCACTGAGACACCGGGCGGCTTCGCTCATGAGGCCAGTCTGGCACGTCGAAATCAGCAAGACGCGCGGACCTCACAGCCGGGAGTATGAAGACTGACCTCCATGCCCAGAGCCGCCTCGAGGAAGGCGCACACGCCGAGCCCCATGAGATGGAAGGGGGAATCGTCCGACGCGAGCTGTGCACGCGCCTCCTCAAGACGGTTCGCGAAAAGGTGGTCGAAGCCCTTGGTCGCAGAGACGAGGGCATCTGCCTGCGCGTCGACCGGTGTGCTGTCCTTCATGATGGCGGGCGTGTAGTCGCGATGGGAGAGAAATATAGCTTGCTGCGGAGACGGAGGTGAGACGCGCGTCGTGGCAAGACCTTGGCCGGAGTACTTACCTCCGAACGATGACACACGCGTTACAACATGCCGCTTGCCGTTTACAAGGCGTTGCCGATCATCTCGAGTCCGAGGGACGCGCCGCTTTATGAACTCGGACCGGCATGTCTCAAGGAGGATATTTAATACGTGATCAACTTGTACTAATGATATGTGCTTCCGCTCCGTGTGCTGATGCGGAGGAACTCATGCGAGGACAGGCACGTCCCTCGCGCGAATGTCCGACTTTGTGCGCAGCCTGCCGTCTAGAACGGTTATGGGGATTGAAGCGCGCCTTGATATTACTGCGCGGCTGACAAACAGTACCTATCAAGATGTACTGTCCCTAGATATGTACATCACAAAATGCGTTTATAGTTCTGATCAGTGGATGCGTCGGTAGCGATCAGTAAAGGGCTGAAGAAAAATATTCATATGGCATTCATGCTGTGGTAGGCGCCCTCGTACGAGACGCGCAAATTAATATGTTTTGAAGAAGCCCGCGTTTCGTGAAATACACTTGTAATTCTAGCGAAGGGAGTCCCACATTGACTTTCGCACCACCACTGTAACCTTAGTTGGTATCGATAAACGAAGTCAGCGTAGCGATACGGAACGGCGAGAATGAGGTTGAGGCACTGGCAGTGTCTAGGGCAGGGAGGGCCGACAGTTGACAGTGAGATCCTAGGAGTGTTTGTGTATTTGCACCTGAAAGGATAGGATAGCCTTGGAGTTTCATCGTCGTGGAATAGAAAATCGCTTTCCTTCTTCAAGGAAAATGTCATTGAATGACTCGTTAACAAGTTCATCCTCTATCGATAAGCTTTTTATCTCCCCTGAAGCTTTTACAAACGAAATAGTGCTCGCTGGACTCGGAGCGACTTGCATCAGGCTTTGCGCTATACACATGATGGAAGACAGGCTTGAGCACTTCAAGGTAGAAGGCCTTGGTAGCTTCGTTCGCGAAATATTTCAATCTAGATTGAAACTCGTAAATTCATCGGTTACAAAATTATTAGAAGAAAAAAGACACTTACACGAGATGTCCACCCCCTGCGTCCCTCTCGTGATCCGACGCCCGTAAATGGCTGGCTGCAAAAGCATATACAGCCTGACAAACTTCGAGACCCGTTGCAGTGTCGCGAGTCTTATTTCCAGACATATTTGGCGCGATGTCGGAAAGTATGACATCGGCCTTAGTGTCCGGCGTGGGCAGGAGGGAGGCTACAAGCGCAGCACCGCCATTTAAAAAGTCCTGGCGTACAGTCCGCACACCCCGCAGCGGGGTGATGGGCAACAAGTCGAGCGCAATGATTGTCTTCTTGTTTTCCTGCCCATCCGATGGTACCGACGTCCGTGTGTTGCTCCAGTTGCCCAGAGCGCTCTCAGCAAGGATCGCCTTTACGGTCTCCTCGCTCGACCGTTGGATCTCCTCCGTCGTATCTACGGACCCGGAGACACCCAGCGCATTTGCGACAACCTGGCTCCACCCGCCGGGTGCAGCGCCTAGGTCAATAACCACATCGGTCTTGTTGGGCCCAAAAAGTTTGTATTGCTTGTTGAGCTGGAGGAGTTTGAACGCGGAGCGTGCGCGGTAGTGTGCCGCGTTTTGTGCGCGAGCCTTAACGAATGGATCGCGTGCTTGCCGGGAGAGCCATTGACTCGACGAACCCGACCTCGACGCAAGGAGTGCGAGCGCTGGACGCATGAAAATCAAAGGCGGTCGTGTCACTCGTTACTCGTATAGTCAAAATCGCCTTGTTTGGCGAATGGTCAGGCACGCCAAACAACGCGTCTTGAAACCTTTACGTTCGACTACCATGTCTTCGTCCTCAAACCCAGCTGCAGCTTCGGCGCAAGATGGACTCTTCCCTCAATACAAACATGTCGAGGAATTCGGGCCCGACGATGGCTATGAAGACGAGGTCGAGGAATGCTATGTGACTCTTGACCTGGGTAGCGCCGATCCGACGCTCGTGCCCAGCAGCTCTTCCTATCGTCTCATTGTATGCTTTCCTTCTCAAATCTTTCAGACGGCTTTACTCAATTGAAATCAGGGGCTCGATACTCCGACACCATATCTGCAGTTGTCAGGTACTATCATGAAGGGCCGACACCGGACACTGCTCGGCACAGAACTTATTTTTAAGGAGATCACTGGTGCGTTCAAGCTTCGTCAAATTTGCGCCGGCCCGCTCGACTGCTAACTGATCTTATAGAAGAAAACGAAGCACACAATCGCGAGAACATACAATACTTCGCCAGCACCGAGCGACGCATACTTTTCAGGGAGATTGAGCTCAAACCGAAGGAACCTTCCGTTCAGCAGGCGACACCTCAGTTCCATCAATACGATCCCGCCTCTGTCCCCGAGAATACGACCAGGAAAGACATTGCCTCCAACAGGGCTCCTTCCGGTACTGCCGACGCAAGCGCTGCTGATCCGCCTCTGCAATCACCGGGTGTGGGTGTTACTCAAGGAGAAAATGTGGCCACAGCAAATGTTGGCACTAACAGAAGCTCCGAACCAGCCGTCCCGACTCTTCCGACGCCGTCTCTGTCAGAGTCGGGCGCAGTTGATCAGGCAATGGATGTGGATGAATGAAGTGGCGCGTGCTCGGGTGTTCTTCCTGCAATCGCCTTTCCTGAAAGACGGAGAAACGGCAGCGCACACAGCTTGGATTCAATGGGAATACGTATCAAGGTCGTCTTTTCTCCTTGTATCCCTTTCCAAAACCGCCTCCCTTCCCTTTGGGCGTCATCCAAATATGAGAAGACTGTCGATCGTCGACAACCAGAACCGTCGAATGAACAACGGGCAAGGTCTAACCCTTGAGGTCATCTAAGCCTCTCGTACCCGTTATACCAGAGCAACGCCGATCCGTCCCGGATCTCCGAACGTTCGGGCAAATTTTTGCGCGTTACTAAACCCCTTATCAAGAGGTGTCTCGTTATCTGCCAGCCGGCACGCTCTCCTATGGAAATCGATACCGGACCTGAAAGAACCATCTGCTACCATCTGCGATTTGTGGACTCGCCAAGCGCAAACCCGTAAAGACTATCGTGCCAAAGCCTCGCTGTCAATTATCCAACTTCGGATAAAGAAGGAACGGCAAGTGCGGCCAAGACTGTGCCAAATTCGCCCGCTTGCCTGTACCGAATTAACTTCGAACTTCCCGTCGGGAGAACTGCACGCCAGGAGGGAAGGGATCGCGATAGCATAGGGTGCATAAACTGCTAATCGGAAGGCTTCATACCAAGTTTTTTTTTTGACCATCACTCGCTTCTCTACATCTCTGAAATCGTTCTTCCCTTTTCGGGGTATCCGACGGGCCACATCGTCATCCTGTCATTGGTCTCCCGTAGACCAGCCAAAGACCGGGCCGGACCAGAGCTACGTTCGATCGTATGAGAACTATTCATTAGTGTCTTTAGTGTCTTAATATCAGCTCGATAGAAGCTGGCGCAGTATTTGTGTCCATCAAAAAAGATTTGGAAAGATGAATTATGCACAACACAATTCAGGTCAGCTCAGTCACAACCACAAGTACATTATAATATGTACAGCGGCCGTATTGCCTTCGAGTCTACAAGAGCATTAATATTGTCTCCCCGGTAAAAAGTGAGCTACACACAGACTCATACAAGAATCGAAGGCTCAATTCATGAGCCAAACGACTAAGCTGCCCCTGAAACCCGATCGGAGACTTCCTGCACATGCTGGGCGTTCCGCAAGTGCACAACGAAGTTGTTCAGTGTCTCTCCGAGTATAGTTCTATAGGTCCGGTATCGTTAATTGACAATCTACGAAGCGCCGAGAAAACACCCACTCGCCTTCCCCGGGCAATCTAGGCATCTGATCCGTCATGCTGCGGGCGCGGGGCGTGGACCGGCAATAGCAGGCCCCAAGAACGCTCGAAACTCATCGTCAGGATGCACGACGCGCAGGGCTGTGAGGGCGTCTTCGAGCCACTGGGGCATAGCCTGGTATGTCAAGAAAAATACACAACGGAGCAAGGTTGCGTCAGAATTGGGCCCGGATCCGGCGCATTGATTCCACCCAAGGCTGCCGCGATGGACTGTGCTGCATACCGGAGCATCGGCGTCGGGATCCATACCGGAAACGGAGAGTTGGCGACGAGGGGCCCCTCGCCGACAAGCTGGCGTGCTTGTGCTGATCGCTGCCGCGACAATCCTGTGGCGATCCCCAGGTCCGGATGGATCCGATGGGTCGCGCGTGTGCTCGTCCAAGCGTGCGGTTTACACAGTTTTCCGTACACATCTCCATTAAAGCAAATTAACCTGTGTACCTAATTGGTTCCGTGCCTCTCAAATTGACTTTGAGAACACAGCTCTGTTCCGCGGACTCAGAAAGACTTCGGTGCCAAGGGTGTTTAATATAGCCTGTTGCTCACTATTGCGTGCTCGTATACTGCTACGGGTAAATAGCCTTCTCGAAGACGACACTCTTCGAGTGAATATGGCGCGTATCGCGCAGGGTTGGACACTAATGAAGCAATAGGTCGAGTCCAAACTTCGGACTATGATGAATAGTCGCGGGAGACCGTTCCGATAGCGACATCTGCAAAAAGTGCGCAACACTCGCCCAAAGAGGTTCACCTCAGCCCTCCTTTTTCTTTCTTCCTTCGGGCGAAGGTTGCGAAGCGGCCTGAAAGGTCTCCATTCTGTAAAACTTCGTCCGTGTGTCGGACCTACCCGGAGTGCATGGAAAAGGGAGTCAGAAAGGCTGTAAAGTGGTTCCGAACCAAGCACAAGATTCTTTCAGACAAACGTGCACGCCTTGGATTGTTCTTCATGCCCAAGCCCGTCATTGTTTACCCCTTTTAGAGACTCCAGACCAAGTGTCGTATTCCAAAATATTCGGGACTAGTAAAACGAAACCGGAGCTCAAGTTCCACCAGAGAACATCTGTAAATACCTTGCGTTCTCCGGACCTTGAATTGTTCACATCAAGAAAGCTGTGATATTTGGCCTAGAATTTGAAAATTTCCGAGAGATTTTAGTTATGTGCAATTGAAGGCAGAAGAAAGAATAGTGCCGTCAGTGGCAAGAGGCAAGTGGGCCCGGGTCTCGGACCTAAAGGGACAGCCAGTAATGGTACTAATTTCTCACGAATGCTATCTCCACTCCGAGCCCGAGTCCGGGCTCCGCATGCCCTGGAGGTTGGCTGTTCCTTACTTATTTTATTTATCTCCTTTCCCTCTACTTATCTTTTGCTTTCACTCTTCCATCGCTTGGGCTTGCGCCTTTGAAACGCCAGAAAACTCAAATTGTCTGCGTAAAAAACGTGCGCCGCTTGCGAACGTTCGACTTGTGGATTCTTCTGGATACACCGCGGCGGCTACGCCGGTGGGGCCTAGGCAGCCCAGCTCCTTCTACCTAGTGCCCGCCTCGCGACCCGACTGTCTGCTGTGTCTTCCGCGACGATGGCCTCACCGTCCGACGGTGCTCCTGAACCCGCGACACCCGCTGTCCTTCTTTCCGGTCGCGGTTCTCCTCAAACGGAGCGCAGTGATCACGAGCATCACGCACGCACTGGAATGAATGCAAGACGTAATGTCGGGCGCCATCCAAGACAAAGTCCGCAGATCGAAGACCATAGCAATGACTTGTCTCTTGACGTGCGCATCGCGTCAGCTGACGCCAAACCCAGTGATGGTAGCAGGAGTGCGAGCAGGGGGGCGGCCATGGGACTCACCCAGGCTGAACCAGCCCACTCGTGGACCCGCGCGGGGTGAGTGTATTCTTCTTCACATATATATTCCACATCTCCTTCGTCCTTCTCTTCTTCTTTTTCCGATGCCCTCAAAATTTAAGGCGTAATTCTACTCCGGCGATGTCGCGTCTGGTCTCATATTTATACGTACTCATGCCCACGAACGTGATTATCCACCCAGACTCCTCCAGCCGCACAGCTTTGCGCTTAGCGCGAGTTCACGTTCGCATACATCTGGCCTTTCGTCCGCCGACTCTAATACAAGCACCCACAACGGTGGACCCCTCGCGGCTGGCTCCAGCTCCAACTCTGATACGACGAGCTTCGTATTCTCCCGCTCCCCAGACGACATCCGCGCGAACACTGTCCAGCTCTCTGCGATGCTAGCCCTCCCATCCCTGCCTGCACATTCCAACTACCTCGCTTCAGCCGGCCCCGCGTCCTTCCCGCCCCCGCTACAGCTATGGTCACCGCCCGTCGACGCGTCTGCGGATGACGACAGCTCGTCCCCGCCACATCTGCACCACTCCTCGTCGAGTATCGACCCACACAGGATGCGTACGCCGCTCACCGCGGCGGACCTCGCGCGCATCGCGCGGATAGGTGCCGCATATAGTCACGAGCACGGACTAATGGGCATACAGCATGGCAAAGCTCCTTTAGTCAAACGTGCGGGAAGCGACGCAGTGTTGTCTCCGACGCAACGAGAGTCCATCCGCGAGGACCAAGAGGTGTGTTCAATCAACATATTGTCTTTACGCGATAAACGTCTGCGGTGACCCCGCTTTATTCGTTCTATCACTGATGCTTCTTATTCGTAGACCCGGAGCTCAGGTTCTACTACCCCAAAAAACACAACTCCAACTGTGTCCCCACCGTTCGCGACATCCCAGTCGGCGGTTACGCTCAAGGACGCACCTGGAGGTGGCAGCCCGTCCTCCATACCCTCTGGACTCTCGCTTCTTCTTGCGCAGCAACGCTTGAAACACGAGCCTGACTACGGAAAAGACCAGAAGTCAGAATCATCACAAGCGACGGCGTCTGTACCCATCGCTTCGGCGAATCCCCACTCGACTGAGAGTACCCAGTCACCCGTCCCCGCTTCTACTAGCAACGTCAAACCCCTTGTAACGTATGCTCAACCCTATGGAGACGCAATCAATCCGGGCCAGGGGGATCCTGTATCCGAGCGCACCCCTTTACTTGGTACCGTCGCAGAAGATCTCGAGCGCGGGCGCCGTCCCTCCCATTCCTCCTATGCATATTCCCACCCTTCCTCCCCTCCTCCCTTCTTTGATACTACAGCGCGCACCCAGCCCCGCCAGTGGTGGTGGTCTCGTTGCAATCCCGGTCCTAGCATTGATGAACCAGAACAGCATCCTCAAAAAAGCGACGCGAACGGCAAGGGAAACTTATGGCTGTCGCTTTCGCATGGACTTCTTGTTAAACGCATGAGCACACTAATGTCAAAACAATTCGCAATTAATGCTGGTTCTGCGGTGATGCGTAGCATCCCCGCTGTGCTACTAGGTGTGCTTCTTAACGTCCTGGACGGTGTTTCATGTGAGTTTGCTTGCTTTCGTGACAAGCTCTATGGTGTCCCCTGTTCTCCAACGGTGTCATATCTTCTTCTTTCCGCCTTGCCGTCTTCTTTCCATTCATTTTTAGGAGTTATCGCAATAAAAAATTCTCCCCCAAAATCGATTGCTGACCGTATCTCATCCAGACGGCATGATCATGTTCCCCTCAAATGACGTTTTTCCTAATTTCGGCAGCATTGGTGTCTCCATGTTTTTCGTCACGTACGCACACACTGTCTTTTTTCGCACATTTTCCTTTTAATAATTGGCACATCTCTGTTTGTACGTCACAGTACGATCATCTCACAGCTTATCTATTCCTTCGGAGGCAGTGGATTCGCCGGTGCAAATGGTAGTATGATGATCGAGGTTGTGGTATGTGCAGCCGTTTTCAAATCGATCGAGTTAAATAATAACGGTTATTATATTCTTGTTAAGCCGTTCTTCCACATTATTGCTTCTGAAATTACGAAGGAACTTGGAGAGGGAAATGCACCGCAGATCATATCCACAACCATCGCTGCGTTTGCGTTATCGTCAATCTTAACCGGCCTTACGTTCTTCCTACTGGGCTACCTTCGTCTTGGTGTCGTCATCGGTTTCTTTCCGCGCCACATTCTCGTCGGGTGCATCGGCGGCGTTGGGGTGTTCCTCATACAGACAGGGTATGGCCACATTGAAATTTGATTTCTTCAAGTGCTGATTGTCTACTATCGCCCTTTTTTGATCAACTTCGTCGTATCGTCATGATACATAGCTTGGCAGTCTGCGCGCGTATCGACGACGACGAGTTCACATACACTTTAGCAACTCTCAAATTGTTCTTGGGCAATGCGCATATTCTCTCTCTTTGGCTTCCTGCATTTGCATTGGCTGTCCTTCTTCGCTTAATCACTCACAAGTTCCATCATCAGCTCATCTTCCCAATTTGTGAGTTTATCGCCCTGTATTCGCCCTTTTTTCCGTAACTAACACCGCTTGTTGTTTGTCTCAACTATAGATTTCATGATGATACCGGCTATTTTCTATGTTGTTGTCGCCAGTGCACATCTCGACATTTCAATGCTACGCCGCGAGGGCTGGATATTTGATATGGGCGGGTCATCCGAATCATGGTACAAGTTTTATTCGTATTTCAGTGCGTATCTGATTTCCCTTTTTGCTGTCCAAGCTCTTCGGAAGCGGAGCGTTCTTGTGTGTATTCTAACGCGTCTGCGACAGGCTTTAAGAACACAAGTTTCCGCGCACTTTGGCTGACCATGCCGACACAATTTGCTCTGTGGGAGATTCACTCGATCTCCCTCGACTTGGCAATAACTGACATAACAATGTTTTTCTTCAGGTTGTTTTTTAATATTCTCCATCCACCGTTAAACGTGCCTGCTCTCGGTGTGTCACTGTCTTGATCACATTTCCAGAAGAGGCTCGCTGATTGCCTCATTCATGCAGCCGTTTCGTTGAATGAAGACGTAGATACAAACAAGGAACTTGTTGCTCACGGATACTCGAACCTTCTGGCAGGTTTGTTTGGCGCCGTGTGAGTATTACCCTCCTTTTCTGTGGCAAAAAGCCCATCCTGACTTCGGTCGCATATAGGCCAAACTATCTGGTCTACGTGAATACGCTTCTCTTCTACCGAGTTGGAGGTACAACACGTGTCGCCGGTTTTTTGCTTGCGATTGCCACCTTTCTCCTCCTTGTCATCGGTACTGCGCCTATTGGATACATCCGTATGTGATCTCCAGGTTTGAACGCGGAAACGCGAGTCTAACGTTGTAATATTCCATAATCTACAGCAATTATGCTGGTCGGCGCGCTCATCTTCGTTCTCGGAATCGACTTAGTTAAGGAAGCTCTGTGGGACACACGCCATCGTGTCAGCACCTCCGAATACCTTACTATTATCAGCATTATGGTTTGTATGTCGCTCTGGGACTTTGTCATCGGCGTGCTGTTTGGGATAGTGGCCTGCTGTGAGTAGATGGAAACATTAAGGTCTGACCTCCAAGCTGACAAAAGACTTTTTATGCAGGCTTCTTCTTTGTAGTGCAGAACTCTCGCAGACGCAGTATTCGTGCGATGTTCAGCGGAGTTTCGGCTATGTCGGCGGTTCGCCGGCCAAGTGCTCATCGCGACTACATTCGCCAGGTCGCGAAGCAGACGATTGTCTTGCGTTTGCAAGGTTAGTATGCAAATTCAATTGTATGCAGGCACAGCATGACGAAATGCTTTTACGTTCTATAGGATTCCTGTTCTTCGGTACAATCACGCAAGTAGAGGAGGCGATCCGTGGCCTTGTCGATCCCCAAAGCTGGCAGCGCAACCCCGTACGCTTTCTGGTCATCGATTTGACACTCGTTGCTGGTGTCGACATGTCGTCTGCGGAGGCCTTCGTGCGAATTCATCGCCTTCTGTTCTCGCGTAGCATCACAATGGTATTTTGCGGCTTCTCCGTGGCGTCCCCGATTGGACAATCCCTGCAGAATGTTGGACTACTTGCGGAGGATTGTGTGGAATTATTCTCTAGCTTTGGCGACGCAATGGAATGTGAGTAAGAGACTGCATACATCCAGAGGTGTTACTGACATCCTTATTTTACCCTTCAGGGACGGAAAACGCGTACTTGAGGGCATGGTTCATGTCCCAGAAGAGCGAGGCGGACACGGTTCGCAAAGCCATTGGTAGGTTCGGCTTTAGAGATCACACTTTCTCGCGAACTCATCGTGCCGTAGTATTGCCGGGACGTCCACAAGTCCCTGCTTTCGACATGGACGAGCCCTTTCACAACTCACCAAGAAGAAATGAGGTCTACGCCGCCGCGGGACGCACATTGGGACTCGGTAATTACTATTAAAAAATTTGCGCCTTTTTATTTACAGTATCGACTTTTTATAGACCTCGCGGTGCAAGACGAGAGTGACAACGACTCCGACGATGTCTTCCTAGCGCTTTCAAAAGCATTCTCCTCGTATGACCAGCTCGACCGAGAGCGTTGCAAGCCCCTTCTCGGCAGCTTCGTACGAGTCTTCGCAGACGCCGAGACCGTGCTCTGGGAGCAGGGTGACGAACCCGATGGTCTTTATCTCATCGAATCCGGCGTTCTCCGCGCGATCTATAACTTCCCAGACAGACAGGACACGTTCGAAGAGTCGATGGTCGGCGGTACACTCGCGGGAGAACTCTCGGCATTGTCAGGTCTGCCGCGCAACTCACGGGTGTTGGTGGAGAAAGATGCGGTTCTATGGAAGCTGACCGCAGAAGAGCTGACAAAATTGCAAATCGAACATCCAGAACTCTCACGAACGTTCGTTAATTTAGTATTAAAAGGTGAGCAGCTTAGCAGCGCAATTCCGCTCAGCAGCTGATGGGGGTATTTCTTTCAGTCGCAAAAACAGATTACGACATCCTTCTTTCCGCACTGGCCGCAAGGCAGTAAACTTTTTCGCAACGTCTTTTACGACTGGTCACTGAAACGAATTACACGATCACCGCAACATTGGGCATACGTATTGGTATCTTATTGGTCATAGAGGAACATAGACATGTAATACAAAGTACAATATTACCACTGTACAAGCATAAAGGCGTCGATAGGCAAAACGAATCGAATGTCCCTGATTACTTTTTTCCGACACCTAGCTTCAGACGCCTTCGACCTGATACTGTTTTACGGACAGGTAAGGCTGGGGGAAGGGAAGGTGATTTCTGTAAAGAAAGTGTTGGGTCGCGCTGCATTTCGCATAATATCTGTTGAAAGCGCAGAGCCCACCAGCCGCGCTCTTCGCGTTCCTTCACAGCAGCATCCTCCTCGTCGAATTCCTTTATCTGGACAGATGGGCTTCTGGGGAGTGGGAGACCGGATGCAAGGATGGACATGACAGTCTGCCGCGTGTTGACTTCCTGCTCCGCATTGAATCCCGGTCCATGTGTAAGGTATCTTCCTGAGTGCGCTGGAAAGGACAGCGATCGTAGGGTGAAGAGATAGCATTGTTCAAACGCGTCCCACCATCGCTTTCTCGCGTCCTGATGTTTCTGACCTGCACTCATATTTTTCGGTATGTGGACGAACAAGGACATAGCAGACGCATCCGATGGAACGCCAGATTCAAGCTGCTCAGTATCCATTGGAAGAACGTGCAGAGTGGTTAAATGATCATAACCTGGTTTCGGGAAATGAAGTCAGGGTTGCGTGGATATATTTATAAAAGGGATCAGATCCATACCCAAATGGCCAGAATTGTCGGTCACAGAAAGCACGCGACAAATCCCGACGTCATCCAGCAATTCCCAGGCATCCCTCCCGCTACCGTTTGGACGGGGAGATATGGGCACGGCGAACAATGCTAGATCAGTGAATATGAATGCATATAATGGTGTCGTCCTTGTCTTCTCTCGCAGCAAGATTCCCTTTGCGTCTTGGGCCGGGCGTTGTTTAGAATGCCGTTTGTCAGAAGTCGGTTTAGAGTCTCCCGAGACAGCCTTACTAAAGCTGCGTACGTCTTCTCCTGCAATGGATAAGTTTGAAGTTGAAGAACAGACAGAAGTCATGGATGTCGCGTCTGATAACTCGGAGGTTAAGCATGAGTCCAAGGAATTCGCCCGTCGTCGATGACGCAAATCCGCCCGATGTCCGGAGACTCCGACGCGATGATTACGCTGCGGAGGTGCTGCAGTGAAGTTCCCTTCAAGAATATCCTTGCATCGCTCACTAAGGTGAACCCGCTGCAGGGCTCCGTGCGCGACCAGCCTTCTCTCTCTCCGAGCCAACTGGACGTTGTTTGGAAGGCCGCGAACGCGAGATATAAGATCTTTAACGAACATATATTCTTCTTCCCGTAGCTTCACCTCTCGCATCACGCGCACGACTGTAGTTGCAGAATGCAGTAACGAGAATGTTGGCAAGTGGTCGACATGGGAACCCGGGGTGAGTAACCAAAGCTCCTAAGTTGCACATCAGTCAGACGGTCTCAAGACGTACAACGAAAACGATCGATGCGGCACTCACGTTGAAATGTTTCAGGTATCTTCCGAGTCTTGTAAGCGGCAACCAAAGGAACGAGCAGAATGTCATACCCGCAATCTCCTCGCTGGCACTTTGAATCCTAAAGAACTCACCAAGATCGTTCTTCGGGTCCTTCATCATGACTTCTATCTCATCAACCACTTCGTCCAACCGGACAATGTACGGCTGGTAGACCTCCAATTTCGGAACGAATGTCCTAAGAGTCTCGGCGATGCGAAGCACAACAGGATACTGCGACGACCGCGCGTGTTGCAGCGCCGAGCTTATCTGCGCGTGAAGTTGAAAAATGTCGTCTAGCCAGTCC
This sequence comes from Coniferiporia weirii, assembly GCA_024195185.1. Taxonomy (NCBI): domain Eukaryota; kingdom Fungi; phylum Basidiomycota; class Agaricomycetes; order Hymenochaetales; family Hymenochaetaceae; genus Coniferiporia; species Coniferiporia weirii. Next base: position 60,248 of record JAKOPK010000064.1, read on the forward strand.
AAAAGGCGCGAAACGTTGCTCGGAAGGCCAGCTACCCATGTGCGATTCTTGAGGAGAAGAGGGTGAACGAAGACTTTCAGAACGATACGCAGACTTTTCAAGAAGGCCTGCTCCGTTTCGCAGAGTTCCCAAATGACTTCCTGCCGGCGCATTTCCTCTTCTCCGTGTCGTTCCAGCAGAGAGACATACGCAGAGCGGGAAAGCATCTTTCTCCACGAAGACTTGATGCTGCTCCCGCCTGCGCTTTGTATACGGTCGAGATCTCGTTCTCGCTTCTGCCAGGGTCTATCTGGAACATCATCTTCGTAGATAGAGGAACTCGATGAGCTTGCAGACATGGGTGCCTGCGACGGACGAGGAGGCTCCATAATGTACTTCTCAGCCTCAGCCATACTAGAACGCCATGAAGTGCGATGCACCCTCAAAGCCGTATCGTCAGTTTGGCGCGCTTCCGCCCCTATCCCGAGCGAATGGAACAACTTCTCCGCACCCAGGCTAAGCCCAAGAGTATTGTCGACCTCGCCTTCCATTTCTGAATCCAGAGCGGGATTTCTTATAGACATGGAGCTTTCAGCAGAAGAGAACGCCTCGATCCCCTCACGCACATCGGAGACGGAGGGCGGGATTCCGAATGCCTCCCGTTGGCGTTCAGCGTTCAGCATGAGCAAACTGTCGCGTTTGATGCTATCAGCATCCGGTTTGAGAGAAGCGTTCGCTCTGATTGCATCGATAGTAACGTCCCCGTCAGTCGGTTTAATGACAGCAGAAAGACGTTTCAGGGAGCTGGCACGCCGCGAAGGCGGACTATCCTGACGGACATCTTCACGAGGGCAGGAGATGTAACTGCGTCGCCTTGGAGAAACTTTGGTCTCGTCGCTGCAAGCAAGACTATCGCCAGAAGCATTGTTAATGCTAGAGTCGCTTGAAAGTATTCCGTCAACATTTGGATGAGCGTCACACGGAGTTCCAGGGTATTCACCAGCAACGTTAGGCTTTGTGTGACCGTGCCTCAGATAAGACGTCTCTCTGACGAATGAGTAAGCCGAGGAAGTACTGCGTTCAGATTCCTGAGGACCCAGATCAAGATTAAGCCCAGCAACCAAGTCTACCAATTCGTTTTTTCGCCGAATGTGAGAGTCTTCAGATGCCTTGTCGCTGTGCACTAACACATGCTCAGAGAGATCTGATCCTGACTGATCGGGATTTAAACAGGTTAAAACGGGTGACCTTTTACGGGTAGGAGGTGTCGCGGAGCGAGGCGACAAACGAGCACGATCAGAGTCAGGCTGCGGAGATAGGTGGGTCGGTGCTGTCCGATGCGGCGGGAGGCCAAGTGATCTTTCCGTAGTCATCAGTCTTTCATTAATATTGTTTATCGGTTGATCGTCACTCTCGTGCTCCGTAGTTTTGTTCCACGTAGCATAAGAAGCCTTAGGAGTACCTTCATGGTGTGAAACCCGTTTACCTTCTTTACTAATCGTCGGAGATCCAGAAGTGTTTGATTTGGAATTAGACCTGATTCTAGGTCCAATCTGACCAGTTTGAGCAGAACAAGGGGAGCGAGGGGTACCATCATGCCGACTATCGGTGGGCACCGGGGAACTATGAACCAGTAGACTTGGGGACTTGCATCCTGCAGACTGGTAAGATGATTTCGCAGAGCGCAGCGCAGACAAGGATGGCTGAGACTTTAACCTCGGAGAAGGAATGTTCGAACTTTTCTCGGAAGGTGAACTGACGGACAGCAAAGGGCTAGTTTGCGTTCGTGACGAAGACCGCGCTCTAGGCGTCCTGAGTGTATATTCTAGTGCTGAATCGTCAGTATCCAAATCTTGTCCACGTGAGTACACTTGTCTACTCGCGGGTTGACGCGTGTCCAGGGATGCCTTCAAAATGGACTTGGGCTTCAAACCGGGGGTCATGCGGTTCCGAGGATGTTGTCTCAGAGAAGCGTCATCATGATTTGCTTGTACACTTTCCATATATCTAGAATCGCAAGCCGCATCTGCGAAACCAGGGTTATTTAGTATTGTCAGAAATGACCATGATTAACGTACTGGATGTAAGATAGGTCGTGGCATGCTCAGGAGGATCGAGGAGAGGACTACGAGCACGAGACGGTAACTTGGTAGACGAAGTATCTGGTACATTTTTTGACCTGTTGCGGTTTCGATATCTATCCATGACGGGAGTTGATTCTAATAGTCTGGGAGAATTTGACGAACGAGGCGAAAGAGCTCCAGAGTACGTCGACGGTGGAGAGAGTGTTCCACATATGTTAGGCGTGTTATAATGCAACGAAACCGGACTTCGCTGAGCTTCGGGAGTGCTTTGCCTGGTCACCTTGTGAACAGCGTCGCGAGAGCCGGCAAAACTATCCTTCTCGAGTTCTCGTAGTCCCAGTTGGCTAGTTCGCCTGCCAGCTGATTCCTGCGGGGCAGTCTCCTCAGATGTTGCCTTGCTCTTTCCCCAAGGGTGCTTGCGCAAAGAGGCATTCAAGTTGTTTGTATGCGCTGTAGAACCAGAGCGGGTCGCAGAGACAAAACCGTCCGCACAAGTATCCTGAGAAAACTTCGAGTCTTGAGAAGTATACGTAGCAGTAGAGCGTTTTTTCTGCAAGCCATACTCTTCATAATCATCATCTGCCCAGTGAGACTCATCCTGCGGCACAGCCGGAGATACCCTAGAGGATGTAGCGTGCCGAGATGGTGGGCGAGACGCATCTTGAGGGTGATGAACAAATGTTGACTTTCTTTCTTCCGACTTGGCTCTGCTCTTCAAGCCACCCGTAGAAGAGGCGCGCATCCTCGAGCGAGTTCTTCCAGAGTCCGCCACTAATGGTACCGGCGGGGCACTTTGGTCATTAGTCCAGTCGTCGTCCTTGTCCAGCGGCATCGGCGTTGGGGATCTTCCCATACGGCGGTATACCTGCGCGCCATAGGCCTCGCTCCTAGTAGAACGCGGCAGTACCTCGGCCGCAGGACCAGGAGTGGAGCAGTCCGTCGACGGAGCTAGCGGTCGCGTTCTCGGCCCCTTGGTCGACCTGGAACGTTTTTCGGACCCTTGATTTGCCTCCGTCGACGTTCGCCCGAGTGGCATGTCCCCCTGCGTGCTGCTGCGCGCCTCATCTCTGCGCGTCGCTTGACGATACATCGAGTCAGTAGCTTTCTGCCAGTCAAAATACGAGTGTTTTATCGTTGGCTGTGCCTGATGCGCGGTGGAGAGGAGAGGAGGAACAGCGTTGAACGAAGAGCTCGGTTGTTGCTTCGGAAAACACCGGTCCGTTCTCACGCTCCTCACGTGGAAGAAAGATCGTCACAAGCAAGGGGCAAAGTCGGCCGCAGCTCGGCCCGGTACCGTATTACGTACGCTACGTAGCTCAGGTGCCCCCAATCGATAGGTAATACTGTACAAAAACAGAGATAATTGCACCACGAGCAAAAGTGCATCATTACAGTATGTATGGTAGCGTCCAGGTCCATAATACAGGCACAGTCAGGAAATAAGGGAGGAGACCGCTTCATTAACTACTTGGGCGAACGCATACAGGGTGAGTACTAGTACGGAGAAGTTGGTGAAGGGAGGCGATCAGTACGTCCTTGGGCTCTCGAAGAGTGCCCTAAAAAAAGTCTATGTGGAGCCACGCACAGCGCGCGTGGTGTGGCACAATGGAAAATTGAAACGCGAACCAAATAAATTTTTGTGCCACAAGGGAGTCTGGCCAGCTCAGACGAAGTTTTTAATAGATGTCCCGCAAAAAATGACAGGAAGGGGGGTGCGAAAAAAAAACGAGCCGAGGAGAGGGGCGTCTGGGTCTTTACGGGGCAACTGCAACGTCGGTGCAGTTCATGCCAATGGTACCGTTCGCAGCGCTGTAGTTCGTGATGGTACCGTTCACAACGGTGCCGTCTACATGGGAGGGTAAGGGAGTCAGCTCGAAACGCCGACCGCTAGACAAGAGAACAACGTACTATAAACATTCTGGCAGCAGATGACATAGTTATCGCTATATCGGTCGGATACACGTCAGACTATTTCTTATTGAAACGAGACTGTTCAGTGCGTACCAGTATCCTGCAGTAACATCTTCGTCGGTGTATGCGGAGCAGTTGTACCCCATCTCCACCACTTTATCCGGCACGATCAATCCCAACTTTCCAAGGATCGTCGACGCCGTAGTGCTATTCGTTTCGGTCACGCCGGCGCAGCACTGAACGGGGTGATTATAACACAGGGGGGCGGCAGATGGACTGGGGGTGGCTGTTGCCGTACGTGTGCGCGACGCCGACGGGCCCGCACTGTGCGCAAAGGCGAAAGCGACGAAGATTGTCAGGACGAGACAGGGGTACGGGAAATTGAGGATGTAGTTGTTGAAAGCCATCGCGTTCGTGCTTGTTCGTGTTCGTTCGTGTACTACGAGATCGTGTTCTTTCGGAGGTAGTGAATGTCAAGAAGAGGAGAAAAGGGAGGGCACCAGCGGAGGAGTGGGCGGCAAGGAGATAGCAGCGGGAGGTCTATTTTCTGCTGAAAGGGAGCAGTATACAAGCGAGGGGTCGCCTCTTTATATTCCGCGAACAAAAAGGGATCCTGTTTGAGGGTCATCGGGTACTTGCCGAGGCGGCTTCACGCCGTCCTGCGAATACGCGAGGCAGTCTAGCGCTTTTTCAGGGTTGCCGAATCGCCGAGTGGCGGATGACGAAATCACTGATTCCCAAACCTTCATGAGCATGGCACCGTGACCACACACAAGAAAAACTTACGCTTTAAATGCGAGCGTCTTGAAGGGGAACAGTAACACGGGCTTGTCCTGTTTCCCTGCATAAAATAGAGGGTGTAGTTTGGGCCTAAGTTACCCCTGTAAGAAGACGACGCAGATCGTCGACGCGGGGCCGGAAGGACTGAACCTTGTTTGGAATCTTAATTTTAATCACGTAAACACCCCAAACGGGCTGAGTACAACTTTAATGCAGGAGACGTGTAAGGATTTCGTCAAAAATACAGTAAGAAAGAAAGAAAAAAGCTAAACAAAAAGGCGTCAGGTCATGTAGGTCATCATTGATAGGTCTCCTCTCATTTCCCGTCTGCTTGAGATCGGAGCCGTTGCAGAACCTGCTTAGCAACTCGCTGCCTACCCTCATTCTCGGTCAAGAATGCCCCGGGTAGCTCAAGGCGTTCCTTGCCCATAATGATCCAAACCTTGAATACGTCTTCCCCGTGCTCATTTTTCATCTGCATCGAGCCAAACTCTGGCCATGCAATCCCCTCAGAGCCACAGTACTCTATGCCCTTCCATTAGTAAACCCCAAAAGTGTGATTCGATACGTGACTTACGAAGAAGTTGTTCAACGCTTGACGGACCTGCTGACGACGACACGGGTGTTAGTGGCGCAGGTGAGACACTGGTCGACTCCCGCTTAACACTGGTTGGTTGTGGTAAAGCCGACTCTGAACGCTGTTTCTTATGCTTCTGTGCATCTTCCGGCGATCCTTCCCGTGATCGTGGCCGCTTCTGACGATCACTACTTGCGCTGAGCGAGGCTGTCCTCACCGGCGTCGCCACACCTGCATTTGCTGTACTCTCAGCACTACTCTCAGATACACTCATCTGCTGGTCTAGTTTCGGCGTTGACGAGGCCGCAGACGTTGCGACAGGGGCAACCCACTGTGTAGGGCTTGTGGATGATTGCTCCGGAGGCGGCGGTGGATATGGAAATCCTGGAGTCTGTGCCGGAACGGGTACAGCGTAAGGGACCGGCATCCCAGGTATAGGATATGGAGCGTATCGCGGATCGACGTAATAAGCGTAAGGATAAGCTGTTACACCGTACGCGGACGTAGGGGAGGTCATGGTCGTCGGCGGCACAGGATAAGCACTTGACGGAGAGGGAAAAGGGGCACCCGATTGAATAGGGTATGGGTAAGCAGCTTGCGCGTACGCAGTAGTATATGGGCTGGCACTATATTGGAAGTGTTGATGCGATGATTGAGGAGGAACGCCGTAAGGCGGAAAATGCTGAGGATGAAAATGAGGCTGAGCGGAATGCGTAGGTTGAATGGGTTGGGCCGGTACAAATGGAGAGTGTTGTTGCGGAGGATGTGATAGGGGCTGTTGGAGAGGCTGAGGTGCCTGGGTTACGGCATAAGATGCCCGTTGCGGCGGCGGCGAAGGCTTGGACGGGCACTGAAGATGTGGTGGCTTCGAGGTGGCATAAGAAGGGTGCACCTGTGAGGAGGGTTGAGGAGGGGAGTGCGAAGAAGCCCTTTGGGAACGCGGGGGAGTGTGTTTTGGAGGGTAAGATAAGGGCGGCGAAGGGTATTGCGAGGGTAGGGATGGACCCGCCGATGACGGGCTAGTAAGGCGGTCTATAATGGCCGTAGCTGCAGCTCCAACATCATATGGCGAACGGGAGTATGAGGATATCCCATCACGAGATGGCGGAGGACGCTGACTTGAGCCGGAAGTAAACGGAGGAGGTGGGGGACGCGAGGCAGGTGCTTGTCTGACGGGAGGCCTTGATGGCTGAAACCGCTCAGTCTGCCGTCTCTTCTGTTCTGCCCTTTGGCGGGCCATTGCTTCCTCCTTTGTTTCAAGGAGGGGTATAGCTGGAGGACCAAGTCTCACCATTCCACTGGCAGCAACAGGTCGCTTTGGGATGCTGCCTAAACGTTGCTCCGTTGCGCCTCTCGATGAAGGCATTGTCGACGTATCTTCTTTCTTCGATCTTTCTGGGTTTTGAGAATGCTCCTTAGCCCGCTTGTATGGTTTAAAGGGGTCATGATCAGGAGGTACGGGTTCTCCACGAAAGCGCACGAACTCAATCGCCTCCTGACCAGCCAGGTAGACGACAGCAATTTTTGCGTCCGTTTTCGTCCGATATTCTGGCTTGACGATCCACTTCCTGGTTTCTTCAGGCTTCGGGTCGGCTGAGAGAGAGAGAAACATAGTGCAGCCGAAGGCTATGCACCGCAAAGTGTGAACAGCCATGAAGCGACAAAACTAAAAGGAAAACTATCGACACACCTCCTTGATCATGATCAAATTCATATGTCGGATGCATACCATGTCTGAGCTTAGCATATTCGGACCCAAGTATTGGCAGGATTTGTTCATTTGCCTTCTTCCGCATTTCCGGGGTTATTCTATTTTCGACGGAAGCTGCGACGGAGCGGATGTATTGGCTGATCCCCTGAGACATTGCTAGGAGGCAGACAGCTGCCTTGGCGTCCGCTCGCTTCGCGAACCTAGGATTTACGATGTATGTCCTTGTCTCCTCAGGACGGTCCAGACGGATAATGCACCCGTGTACTGGATGCAATTTGAGCATCACGCAAAATGAGTGAGGTGCGAACTTCAACGTACAGCCATTATTGTTTATGAAATAAAATTGTAAAGACAGACGTGCTCCCTTCGCAAGCTGAAGCGTCGTGTTAAGCATCCCAGAGGCATTGACGCTTGCTGCTGTCTTGTCACCAATAGATTCAGGAAATGGCTTCGGAAGGGCGTCAAAGAAAGTCTGCAGGGTGGTTGCGGCCGGGCGCCCCCTTTCAAACTCTGGTTCCCTTTTGACGTTCACGTCCTCAAGAAGTTCGACGGGAGCAACAGTAGGTGCAGTTTGACCGTTTCCAAATTTAATGAAGTCGATGACCCCCTGACGAATTGCGGCTTCCGAGCATCCCTTCTTTGCGGAAGGCTTTGAGTCATAGACTGCACTGACGGAGTAGGCACGCTGCGAGTGAAGTGATAATTCGACGAGGAGTGCACAGCCAATTGCTAACGTCCATCAGAATCCAGCTAATATGAGGGAAGAGGTAAAGCGTACTTGGCGACCCTTTGTGCTCGGAAAAGAAAATCCAACGCGGCTGGACCTGATTGGCCCTCCACTCGATGCAACATTCCAGTATTTGTTTGCTTATTTCGTCATCTTCCGATGCATTCACGAAGCCTTCCTCTTTGATCTTGCTTTCTTGCTTAACCGACGTGCTGTCGAGGGGAGCGAGAACAAGCGTTGAGCGAGATTTAGAGGCATCTTTATTCCCATGTAAAATGAAATCGACTGCGTTCATCTCGACCGCGATGGCCGCAGCTCGAGCCTTCGCATCGCTTTTGCGCGAAAACTCAGGCTCGGTAGTATACGAACGGGACATCCCATTTGGCCTCGTTATCGTTAATATGCATTGCTTGCCTGATGAAAACAAAAAGAAAGCGATGATAGAGTTAGAAGAGTAGAAAAAAGTACTGATTTGGATGACGTCCACGTAAGAAATGGTTCAGCGGCTTCTGTTATAGCACCGAAGAGCCACAAATGCTAAAGGAAAGCTCGTCAAGCTTTGCCCAGTGATACGAGCACGAGGAACAGCGTGCTCTCTTCACTGGGCAAGTAAGGATCGATACCTCGCAGAAGCTCAAAGATACTCCGGACGAAAGCCACGCAGAGGATGGCAAGAAAAAGAGAATCATGCCGGACCAAGTACTTACGATCGGGACCACCTTCATCGATGAATTCGAACACCAAAGCCTCAGAGTTACCAAATGTCTGTTTGCAGGTCTGATGCAATTGAGCAACAAACTGCATAGAATCGGACGTCTTCTCCTTTTCGTCCGAAAACACCTGCCCTGCTTCAGGTGGTGGTTGCGACGAGCCAGGAGTGAGATCGGGGTCTGAAGAGACATATGGAAGGTCGAATCCCTCAAGGTCTGCTTTGGGAGAGTTGGCGAGATTCTCGATGGGAAATGACCCAAGGCTCAGGAGGTTCTGAGTGACGATGCCGAAGGACCCTTCCATGATGCGCCCGCTGCCGCTTAACAACACATGCGGATGCATTGGTAGCGTCGGCGTGGTTAGGCGGGTGCCAGCGAGCGCACTCATCACGGGCGTCGAACGTTGGTGAAGCCACTACGAGCGTAGAGGTGGATAAAGACTACAAGCGATCTTCAGCCGCTAACGGAATGCGTGTGACATCGCGTGACGAGTTGCCGCTCGCCGACGCGCGACGTCAAACCTCTTGTCTTCAACGTTCGCGACGTTCCACCGAGGCCTCGAAAATGTCAAATACCATCGCCCTGTAGGTGCCGTTTGCTATTCTGCACGTTCAGGCCGCGTTTCTGACTTCCAGGAATTGTCTCCAGATACCCGTTGTCGAACTTCACTTTTAGGTATGCCCAGCACCGAGCTATGTTAGCGCCCGCTGACCATTCGTATTTCTTCAGCACGAAGGAGGCCCAGCCTGAAGAGGATCCGTCGGTTGCTGCCCGCCTTCAGCGCCTCCAAAATAATTATGAGGACTTCGGGATGAGGCGCACGGTTGAAGGTATCCTCGTGGTCCACGACCACGGTCACCCCCACATCCTCATGTTGCAGATCGCGAACGCATTCTTTAAACTGTGCGAAATTATGTCCTATCTGCTGGGTATATGTTGACGTTTCAGTAAAGCCCGGGAGATTACTTGAAACCTGGCGAGGACGAAATCGAGGGCCTGAAGCGCCGGCTGGATGAGCGCCTCGCGCCGCCCTCCGAGTCTCGTCAGTTCAACTCTTCTCATGGTGTGGACAACGATTGGGAAATTGGCGACTGCCTTGCGCAATGGTGGAGACCCAATTTTGAGACTTTCATGGTGCGCCAACTGGTTTTGTTCGCGTCGGCTCATTCTTAGCCCGTCCGAAGTATCCTTTCATCCCAGCACATATTACGAAGCCCAAGGAATGCAAGAAGCTGTTTCTTGTTCAAATGCCTGAAAAAAGTTGTTCCTTAACACAGCTGCCGTAAATCAGTAACTGACAGTTTCTGATATTTCGATAATCAGAAGTCCTCGCTGTTCCCAAAAACATGAAACTTCTCGCAATCCCGCTTTTCGAACTTTACGATAACGCCGCCCGTTACGGCCCCCAGCTGTCGGCAATTCCGCATCTTCTCTCACGGTAAGCTGTTAGGTCATCTACGAATGGATTCCAGCCAACCTAACAGTGTAATTAAGGTACAATTTTATTTATCAGTAGAGCGATGCTTAATACGATACTCGACTTTCCGCACTTTTCACGTCCTGTTCATGACTGTTGTCTATGTAGCAAATAAAGCTTCTTTTTTTTGAACCAGCAAATGATTTTGGCTTCTGGTGGTGGTCGGCCTAATTTACTTTCTTTCTCAGAAAATTGTCTAAATATCCAAGAATTTCCCAGCACATCGATTGTCAAACAAGATAACTGTCAAAAGCAACATTGGGGCTTTAATGTACAGGTGTAAGGTACATTTAATCGAATATCTTTTTACTTCTTCGGTGGTATTGTCGACTGATTCCGTTCATGATTTAGGGGCCGGGACACCTTTCTCGAGAGCGTGGCTAAAGTCCGCGATGATATCCTCGATATCCTCGATCCCGACAGACACCTACATTGGACAATATTTAGCCTTCGAGAGTCCACCGTGACAGAAAGAAAAGAAAAGGATCCGTACCCGAATGAGATCAGGTGTTACTCCCGCCGCGATCTGCTCGGCATCCGTAAGCTGCTGGTGCGTCGTCGTCGCAGGGTGTATCACGAGCGTCTTCGCGTCTCCGACATTCGCGAGGGTGCTCGCAAGACGAAGCGCGTCAATTACAGCACGACCTTCCGCCGCTCCACCACGCACGCCAAAGCTCAACACACCGCCGTACGCGTTCGGACGCAGTAGTCGCTTCGCCTCCGTATAGTACTCATGGCTCGGCAGACCAGGATATAATACCCACGCAACACGCGGATGCGCTTCAAGAAATTCTGCAAGTGCGAGCGCATTGTCCGTGTGGCGCTGCGCGCGTAAACTGAGTGTCTCCAGCCCCTGCAAGAGCAGGAATGCGGGGAAGGGGTTAAGCGTCGCGCCGATGTCGCGCAGAATTTCGACTCGTAGCTTCACCACGAATGCAGATGTACCAAATGCCGTGGAGAAGACCAATCCATGATATCCCTCGGATGGCTCCGTGAAAGACGGGAAGCGTCCGGACTTGGCCCAGTCAAACTTGCCGGCATCAATGATAACTCCTGAAATCGTTGTACCGTGTCCTGTATAGCCGGCTTAATCTCTGCTTATAACCGACAGACGCCATAAACAGTCCTTACCTCCAATCCACTTTGTGGCGCTGTGTAAGACAATATCGGCACCATGCTCAATTGGGCGGACAAGATAGCCTGCAGAGGTGGTAAAAACGACGGATTTAAACAATCTCATGATTTCGCTCACCTCCCATTCCAAACGCTATACGAATCACTCGCTGAGTCATCTTTTTGGAAGGACCATATACATAGGCACGCACTGTTGTCCACGATCAAAGGGATCCCATGGTCATGTGCAACTTTTGCTAACTCAGGTAACGGTGCGACATTGTAACTCGGGTTTCCAATGCTCTCAACGTAAAGTGCCTTGGTATTCTCATCTATCGCGGCGGCAAATGCTTCCGGCTTGTCACCAAGCACAAACTTGACTGTAATGCCATACTTTTTCAAGAGGACTTTGAACTGATTGTACGTCTAATCATGGTTTCAGTACGGGTAGACTCGGCTATATGATTTATTGGTCACTCACTCCACCATAAAGTTTGGAGGTCGAGACAATATTGTCCCCAGTCCCGGCTATTGTAGAGATAGCCATAAACTGTGCTGCTTGTCCGCTCGATGTAGCCACAGCTCCGATTCCTCCCTCGAGGGCTGCCATGCGCTTCTCAAATACATCTACCGTAGGGTTACCAATGCGAGAGTAGATGTTGCCTGTGCAGTATGCCTTGTTAGCTTAGTCATAAAGATAAGCACACAGATCATTCACTCTCTTCTCTTAGCGCGAAAGCATCCTCAGCATGTTGGGTGTCGCGGAATACAAAGCTTGTGGTTGCGTAGATGGGAGTGGCGCGAGCATTCGTGTGGGGGTCCGGTATCTGGCCAGCATGTATCTGTAGGGTATCGAATCCCGGCTCTCTATACACGCGTAGTAAAGATTGCCTCCATTAGCCCAAATACATGTAGTATTGTAATTGGGACTACCCACTTGTATAGTTTCAGGGGCTCCATTAAACCCGGAGCTGTCGCGATACTACGAGTATGGGGCTGTCAATGTCGTGCGTGATATACACTCGGTCAGTTTTATACCTAGTTTATGGTATGCTATGTCGCATGCTGGGCAAGGAATCACGCCATCAGCGTGTCAATAGGGGGTGTTCCTCCGAGCCCACACTTGCAGATCAATGATGTTCTGATCATCAGAGGCCGCGTTCTTACCCCAGGTCCGCTTTTGGGAACTTAGATAAGTAGTAGTTGACGGCGCCTGATATGGGACATTCTACTGCATAGTACGACTGTGGCTCTCACGGCGGTGAGCTATCGCTCGTCTACCGTGTAATGCAACGCAGCTAATCTGAAGATATTATTGAGATGTGATTTTTCTATATGTTGGTGCCTTACATGATTGTTGCCCGTGTAGCAAATAAAGCTATTTTTCGGAACTATCAAATCATTTTGGTAACTGGGAATGGTCGTCGTACGCTTCGGTCCATCTTCTCGGGACACAGCGAAGCTAAATTGTGATTTACGCACAATCCCATTTTCAGAGACCGACACACGCGATTTATTGTACACATGCAAGCTACGATTATATGCACTTCCACTCCTTTGGCAGTGTTAACGGTCGTAGCTTTTTGTTCACAATTTAGCCGTCAGTGCGTCTTCCTTGAGTGCATGGCTAAAGTCCGCTATGATGTCAGAAATATCCTCAATTCCAACGGATACCTAGAATGTCGTTTAGCCCACGAAGTTGCATGACAAAGAGATAGGAGTGAAAGACTTCATACCCGGATGAGATCAGGTGTCACACCCGCAGAAATTTGCTCAGCATCCGTGAGCTGCTGGTGCGTCGTCGTTGCAGAATGGATCACGAGCGTCTTCGAATCTCCGACATTCGCAAGGTTACTCGCGAGACGAAGTGCATCACACACAGCACGACTCTCCGTCGCGCCACCACGCACACCAAAGCTCAACACCCCCCCGCACGCGTTCGGACGTAGCAACCGCTTTGCCTCGGCGTAGTATTCATGGCTCGGCAGACCGGGATATTGCACCCATGCAACGCGCGGGTGCGCCTCGAGAAACCGCGCGAGTGCTAGCGCGTTGTCATTGTGGCGTTGCGCCCGCAAACTGAGCGTCTCGAGTCCCTGCAAAAGCAGAAACGCAGTGAAGGGACTGAGCGTTGCTCCAAGGTCTCGCATGATCTCGACGCGCAGCTTCACCGCGAAGGCAGATGCACCGAATGTTGAAGCGAAAATCATGCCGTGATACCCTTCGGCCGGTTCCGTAAACGACGGGAAGCGTCCGGATTTGGTCCAGTCGAATTTACCGGCGTCGATGACGACACCAGCAATTGTAGTGCCGTGTCCTACCAGTGGACAGTTGATTTGAGCCTGCCGGATATAAAAAATAACAACCTACCACTGATCCACTTTGTAGCGCTGTGCAAAACGATATCAGCACCGTACTGGATTGGCCGAACGATATAGCCTGCGGAGGAGGTTAGATAGTGAGGACACGGTTGTTGTGAATGCACCTGCCTCCCATGCCAAATGCTGATTAGAGCCACCCACTGAGCCATAGTCTAAAGGCAGAAAAAATATAGGAACGTACTGTTGTCCACAATAAGGGGAATGCCATTGTCATGCGCGACTTTGGCAAGCTCGGGCAATGAGGCAACGTTGTATTTTGGATTCCCAATGCTCTCAACATAAAGTCCCTTCGTTTTCTCATCGATCGCAGCAGCAAGATCCTCCGGTTTATCACCGAGTACAAACTTGACTGTGATACCGTACTTTTTCATGAGGACTTTGAATTGATTATAAGTCTGAACGTGAAGTTAGGGGGGAAGGTTGAAGGTGTCCATGGTTTGGTCCACTTACACCGCCGTACAGATAAGAAGTTGCGACAATATTGTCCCCGGTCCCAGCAATCGTGGAGATGGCCATAAACTGTGCGGCATGACCGCTTGCTGTAGCCACAGCCGCAATCCCTCCTTCGAGAGCTGCCATGCGCTTTTCGAATACATCTACCGTGGGGTTACTGATGCGAGAGTAGATGTCCCCTGCAGATTTCTCCAGTCCAAATTCAAAGATAGCACATGCAGTCACTCACCATCCGTCCTCAGTCCGAAAACGTCTGCGGCGTGCTTGGTGTCGCGGAACACGTAGCTTGAGGTCGCATATATGGGAGTAGCCCGAGCGTTTGTCTGAGAATCCGGTGTTTGGCCGGCGTGGATTTGCAGTGTGTCGAACTCTGGCTCTCTGCGTGCATTTATGGGTGTCGGCTTCTGCGATAAGGGGACAACTCGGAGACACTAACTTGTATAGTTTTCGGGGAGCCATAACGTTGAGAGTGTCGCGGTGTGGGTAAGAGATTGTCAATGCCGTGCAGAAACCATATTTACAGTTTTTATGCTGCAAATGCGACAGTGTTCACAGCATGTACCCAATCACAGCGTGAACCCTTTCGAATATCGGGTAAGCAATCACGCCGCCGTATGCCGTGTCCGTTCTCATGGATAGCGGATTGCGTCGGAAACCGGGGTAACGAGATTCAATTCAAGAACTCGGAGGAGTCTTGAAGACTAGACTTCGAGTTCTCGCGGCCGCAGCCCTCCAGGTACAGCGTGCCGATAGAAGCCATTTCAGGAAAAGTGAGTCAAGACGTTGGGATCCATTTATGTGTACAATATACCACGAACCAGCTTCGAATCGCGTCTGTAAGTGAGTTTGAACAAACTGCGTTCTGCTAAATTTAACTGGATACCTTGCGGACCAATAAGCAAAAGGCTGGCTGGCTTATGTAAAAACACGCGTCATTTACACATGGTCACAGACACCAACCGCCTGGCGTACAGCGTCGCGAGTAGCAAGCTCTTCCTCGCCCTCAGCAACGACCACCAGACCGTCAGACAATGCCGCCGATATCGAAGAGCACCGAAAAATCCTCGCCCATCAACGTAAAGCTCCTGCTTATCGGTAACTCAAGCGTCGGGAAAAGCAGCCTGCTGCTTCGTTTCTCCGACGAACAATGGCTCCCTGAGGACGAGGCGAGCGCGACCATCGGCGTCGACTTCCGTGTGCACAAGATGGAGGTCAACGGGAAGAAGGTCAAGCTCAGCATATGGGTGCGTCGCTGTGAGAAAACACGAGCTGTCCGGATTCTAAGAAGGCACCCCATTGCAGGACACCGCTGGTCAGGAGCGCTTCCGAACGATTACATCCTCATACTATCGCGGGGCTCAAGGCATAATACTAGGTTAGACCTTGCTTCTTCTTTCTGATTGGCCAGCTGTGAATTTGAAGCGAATAGTGTACGACGTCGCCAATCGCGAGTCGTTCGACGCGCTCCCGCGGTGGTACTCTGAACTCGAGACTTACGTCTCCGATTCCGTCGTCAAGATCCTCGTCGGCAACAAGCTCGACAAGGTCAGTCAACGTCCCCGAAATTTTTCTGCTACTTCCTTTATTCAAATCACTTTGGTACTATGTTTTCCCAGGAATTCTCGCGCCAAGTACCCACAGCTGAGGGTGCCGCTTTCGCCGAACGCATGGGCTCGCTGTTTGTTGAGGCATCCGCAAAAACCGCCATCGGCGTGCGAGAGGCTTTTACTGACGTCGTCGCACGCATACTCGATACTCCCGAGCTGTGGGCACCCGTCAGCAACGTTACACCTGACCGCGCCAAAGTCCAGAAGCAGAGCATGCCAGGGAACATCGACCTCAGCGCGGGTACACCGGCCGAAGAAGCAAGTGGTTGTGCATGTTAGAGTTGACATAGACGACACCCTTCCGATGACCTTATTTTCATGAGTTTTACGACCATTAATAGCTCTCCTGCCCGGACCCTCCCGACAATCCAATATGCATACATACCGCGCCCACCCTGGCTCCCCGCATACCCCGTAACGTGTATCCATATATGCCCTCCCGTCACCCGTGCATCTATCCGTTTCCTTCGCTGTGTTCCATATTGACAATATATATTCATCCCTAGCAGGTTGCGCTAGAGTCCGATAAGCAGTCTCGTTCCCGTTGTCTCCGTGAGGAGTCCGTTGATAGTGAGAAACTGACGGGCCCTCTTCGTTTCCCAAGTATATTCAAGAAGACCTGAGATCACGCGGACGAATCCCCAGGACGGCGCCAATCGTGACCAGCTTGGATTTTTCTGGAGATTCTAGCACGGCGGTCCCACATACAGCCGACTGCACGTCTGCCGCGCCCCTCGCCTACTTATCGACGGAGTTTCTACGGCTCCCGCCTTGTCGGAATTTGCGTTCACAGATAACGTTCTAACGTCTAGCGTCTTGGCTGAGTGCGACCCGCTATCGATAAGTAATGTGGACGGAACTCAATCATAGGCTCCACCCTGGACGCGAATAGAGATAGTCCAGGGGGACTCGTGAGAGCTTGATTGCAACGAGGTCAGCGAGGGGCCCGATCTCTGTGAATTGAGCAGTATTGCAATATGAGGCGTTTGGGTTTGTTCTACCGACGCGGTGAAACCTCCCATTTGGTACAAACTAAGAAGCCTTTCAGGCTTGAAACGGAGGAAGGTACAAAAGAGAGAGCCCGATTACACCCGTCGTAGTACCTGCATACGGGGGAACGCCGGTACGAGCGAATGCTATTAATATTTGTGGTTCCTGCGTAGCCGCTGCAGCGGCCACACTTTTACAAATGGGACATAGGAACCGATGCCTTCGGAAATGTATAACGTCAGCTGGGGGTACCATCGTCACAATCGCTTCCTTCCCTATGGAAGTCAGCTCTAGGGATCGAGTGTTCTGTAGGCTGTGATATCACAATTACAACGAGAAGCCTACATTACGTGTTCGTAAATACACACTGGCAGGAGCCAATAGACACCTTCCGCTTGAGCGAGGCGAAGTCGCAAAGTTGATACAGAATCCTGCTTACAACAGCAAGGAACTTTATTATCTACTCGAAGCCAGACAAATCCAAATCTAACACCTCCACATTCGTCCCATTAACCAAGAACAAACTGAGCACCCCGTCCCCATCCCCGCCATCGCTCGTAGTAACAAGCCTATAGCGATCGAACAGCGGCTCCGCGACGCACCCCTCGCTCGCCTCCCACACAACCGTCCAATCCTCGAAGTGGCCCTGAGCAGTACTCGCAAGGATGCTGAACGCGGTGGAATTCGCTGCGTTCGAGGGTAGCACCGCGAGGAGCGCGGAACCGCGGGCGAGGATCTTCCCGCGCTTTCCGATAACGGTTGGTGTACCCGTCACGTTGTTTGAGCTCGGGAGGTTCAACGGGAACGGTACACGCGTCCAATACGTGGTCGTGCTACGCCAATAGTGGTACCATTGCTCGACGCCCGTCGTGTTCTCGCGGTTGAGAACGTGGATGCGGCCCTGGTTATCCACGGTCTGCGCCTCTTGGTTGAGTATTCCACTTTAGAGTGAGGAAAAACGATGTCATAAATTTCGTCAGACCACATCATACGCAAACGCATGATCCACGTACCCATATTTCGGGATACCGAACACCGTGATACCCGCTGCAGCAGGTACAATCGGCCACTGCGCGGTCGTATTACCGATCGTCTGATTCCAGTTATTATGCCATGTTTTTCCCAGGTCGTAACTAAGGGCGTAGTCCATGTCATGGTTCTGCATTGTACGCACAACCGGCGAGATCAGATGACGAAGGGCAAACGAACGGAGAAAAATAAATGCTGACGTTTTCTGGTCCATTCGGTCCTGCCTCAACCGCGACGTCCTGCCCCGTGTCGTTCACATAGTCGCGGTATGTCCTAAAAGGGTGGCGTTACAACCAATTCAGAAAAAAATGCGAAGTTATCTATCAATAGAACACGCACCATGAGACGTGCAGGGCGCCCTGGGGATCAAAGTCGAGCCCGTTGATATACGCATTATCTGAGATCGCCACTGTCAGTCTGGAGTTATTTGAACAGGCCATGAACACACTAACTATTCACACCCTAAAGTCCAAATCAGATTAAAAAGCACGCTTCACAACGCCAAAGGTCAAAACACACCTCCAGATACCTTCCAATCTGCGACCACCCCACATTCGGCGTATACGCATACAACCAATCATCTCCAAGACCCGAGCGGCCGACGCGCAGCTCCAGCAACAAGTCTGCCGTCGATTGTGACGCAGCTTTCGCTGCAGCGGAGAGGGACAAGAAACGCGGATAGGTTATGTTGATAAAGTAAATGGACTTGTCAAGGTCCTCGAGGCCCGGCAGGTAATCCTGACATTGGGGAGATGCAGTCGTTAGTCCAGAGGAGTGGAGACATGAGCAAACGTAAACTCACAGTTACTCCACCAAAGATATCCGCTGACCAGGTAGTATTCTGCGGGTTCGTCGCTACCCCAGGCTTGGAAATGCGGTAATTCAGGTTATTGTCGTGCTGGTCGAATCCCAGATGAAGCGTGCCGTCCGTATGGGAGATACCAAGCGATATACTTTAAGCACAATCATTTCATTCAGTCATTCCTCGCGCAAAGGCAACCAAAAAAGTAAAGTAACGAACATGTCATGCCCATCATCATCCGTCTGATTATAGTCCGTCAACGTCAACTTCTCCCAGGTTGCATTCGACGAAGTCGACTGGGACAAATCGCGTCGGGCAACAGAAACGTATCTAACAGACGCATTCGCAGAAGTGCTTGCGTCGTAAAACGCCGCATACTGAAAGCCTGACAGAATATCAGACCACGCTGTTCTCCGAGGACCAAACGCCAACTAGCTACTCACCATTAAACGTCACAAGCGGGTCCTGCTGGAAAGATTCACCATTGAGGCGATTGACAGTCTGCGGATCGAGTCCGAGCACAGATGAACCCAAGACATCGATCGTCCCAGCAGCAGCAGAGGCAAACGGCAGAAAAGCAATATACAGCCATAGAAAGTGCGCTGCGAACCGCGTACACGACAAGCCTGAGCCTAACGCGAAGTTCATCTTAGTGCTGCTATCGAACCCAGCGCGGGGATTTGCAATTTCAGCGCCATCACCGAGCTTTTAAGACACTCGGAAAATATGGATCACGAATGCCAGAGGTCGACGTAGCGAGCGTGCCCAACAAAAGCGCGGACCGCCAGTCGAGCGGTCCGATGGCTGTTGGTGTCCGAATGCATAAGTACAATTTGAACGCGTGACGTCCCGCGACCCCATCGCCGCGTGATGGAGTATGACGAGCGCACTACTAGCGGCCCCGAAAGCGGCCGCGCGTACCTGAGATATTACGAAATCACAAGTCGTCCAATATTCGCTTGCAAAGAATTATGATCTTGGAAGCATAGCTATATGTCTACTGTACAAATGAACCCAAACCAAACATCGGTCGTGTATGCAAAGTAATCTATGAGATCAAAGAATAGTGAACTCCTCGTCGTCATCATCGCCAGGCGTATCGGGAACGTTCTTGTGACAGCCCGCAGGAACTTCGTAGCCCTATTGAATTTCAATAACGATCAGCCCACGAACAATAACAGCGACCATGCTCTTAATAGAGTACTCACGTTGGTACGGATTCCTCCACCCCATGGCGTACGGCCGTCCACACGAGCATCCTGGCCGAGACCGCGCTCGCTGAAGCCCTCCCAGAGCTCACAGAAGTTCTCACCCCCCGTGAGCACTTGGTCCGCCTGAATGATCGCATCACGTGCGTCAAAGAACGACGGCATACACTTCTGCAGCTTCATGGCATTGAGAACGAGCCTACGCGGGTCGGACGAGTTGTCAGTTGAACCTCTTCTAATTACAAAATCAGGCAATCAAGACTTACTGAACAATGAGAGAGTTGCCATGTTTCGGGACGAGAGGATTCCGCTTGCCGAACGCGTCGTACGTTGCCGGGCGGTAGAAGTCGCCGGTCGGGATCGTGCCGTCCTCCAGCGCAAGTGGTGGGAAGATTGAGTCAGAGTATCCGTGCTTGACAATAAGCTTATTTCCAACAACCCAAAGGATCTCTGCCCAGACCTCGCCGATCGCGTGCACGCCCCAGTAACCAGGCTTGTCGAGCGTCTTGTATGTCGACGGGTTAATAGTCTCGTTCTGCACAAAGAATGAGCAAACACGGTAATGCCACAGATTGTCAATTTCCTTACCAGAGAATAGACATAGTTGCGGATACCCGTTGGTCGGTTGGCAGCCCAAGCACCCATCGCGTAGTCCGAGTAGGTGCTCGTGCTCCTAATGACAGTAGCCAAGAAGTCTGGTAAAAGAAAATCGAGAATTAGGAAAAATAACGGTACAAGGAGCAAAAAGAAAATAGACATACCACCCCAGCCTTCACCCATTCCTCCACTCTCACCCCAGCCCAAGCAGCCTGAGTTCGCCGGGCCACCAGTAAGACGCGTACTTAAACCGTGACTCAGCTCGTGGATGACGATGCCAGCCTCAAGGTCACCGTCACGGTATGGCTGCGCAGTGTTCCAAATGTACATGCGGCAGCGTCCCTTCTGTCCATCAGGGGGTGTCATGAAGTTTGCATTGTTGTATCCGCTGCCGTCCTGTGCGTTGGCAATCACGGCGTCGTCCTCACGACCACCGCGTCCGAAGTTGTCCTGCTGGAAATTACCAGCCTTCTCATCAAAGCCGTATCTTTAAAACAAAGATAAGAATGAATTTCGGACCGGCCCTCCGGCAGCGATTGAGGTGATGCTTACCGGTAGTAAAGATCGTGAACCAGGTTGACGGTGTAGAAAAGTTGCGTGATAGTAGTGTTGATATACTTCTTCGCCTCACCAAGTGAATCGTCTTCCGAAAGTTGGGGATCGTACGTGTAGTTGAAGTTCAAACTTGCACCAGCGTCAGGGCGGTAGTTATCCTCCCAATCGTTCCGGCCTTCCCAGTTCTCGTGGGCAAAGACCTGTGATTACCCCAATCAGTTCCTGGACCCATGCGGAAGCTTAGAAGGCTTGAAAACGCACGTTGTTACCCCACGTCGTGGTGTAGTTATTAATCTTGCCCTTCTGGAGGCGCTGTCCCGCGGATTTCGGGTCATTCACCGCAGGGATCGCGTGCCAGCCAAGCGGACTGGCCAACTTGTCAATGCCTTCTTTCTCGATCGTACGGTTTCCGCATTCCGGGTCGTTCACGCCCCAGCCAAAAACGTTGTACGTGGCGGAGTCTGCACGCTCCTTAGGCTTCTTTGGTGTCGGTGCGAGATGTTCAGCATCGTCAGAAGCATCGGAAGCCCAGTCGACCACGGAAACAAGCTTGTGGGGATGAGAAGCAGTGACGGCCGCTTCGTACCAGTTGTCTTGCATCTCGACTTCGAGCTAAGAACGAAGATCAGTATGTGCTTAGCTAATTCGAAAACACCGCAGTACCTTCCAGACAAGAGTAAGCTCCGTCCTATCGCCGTTCGGAACCTGAACGTACGCATGGTGTGCCTTGACTGGGTTAACAGCATCGGGCACGTCAAAGACCGTCTCCACAGTGCGCGAACTGCCTTCCGGACTGAAAGTCGTCTCTACTGTCGAAGAGATTTGCTCCAGGTAGTTGTCGAAGTTCGTAAGGATATCTTCGGAGAGAGCAGTGTCGGGAGTCGCAGCCATCATGAAGGTCAAAACGGCATCCCGTGCAGAGCCAAGATCGCCCTTTGCGCGAGAAGATTCCGTGCCACGTAGCTCAGCCAATCCGGCACTTGCGCAATTCGTCGAGTACAGATGTTCCAAACGCTGCGAGAGACGGCTCATCGTATTGATCTTGCCCATGCGAACCTGACCATTCTCGCTTCCCGCCGAACGGAAGTCCTCCTGGAGAACAGTCTGCATGGTCTGGCTCAGGTCGAAACAGTGAGTCTCCCATGGAGTGGGGAGACCTTGGTCAATGGCGGGGCTTGCGAAGCGCTCAGGAACAGGTCCACGGTAAAACTAATGATGTAAAAAGGGTTAAGCATAGTTTACGATAAAAGTAGACGTGGCAACGGCTTACCGAGTCACCATACGACAGAATGGCGCCGTCCTTGACATTCACGTTGATAAGACCGTCTGAAACCTCTAGGAAGTTGATCAATTGGCGGAAGTAGACATGCGTGACACCGGTGTTGTCATCCGTGTATGAGTCTTCTCGAATCTCATACGAGCTTAACTCGTTGAGCTGGTCGTTCTTCCTGAGAAGCTGCTCCACGAAGTCTGACGCCAATCTGAAAGGCTCGCGCGTGACGGCCTTCGTGCTGAAGTCCTGCGCTATCAACTCGGGAGATGTCTTGAAGACGGCATGCGGGATGTCCGGACCGAAGCCGAGCGACTTGCGCATGCGACCCCCGGCGGGCGTCTGAGTCGGGGCCACCCCAGCAAGCGCACCCGTCACAGCGAGGAAGACGAGCGATGCGCTGAGAGGGATGCGCATAGTGTTATGAGTAGTGGGTAGATAAGAAAGGGGACGTCGGCTGAATCTCTCCCTTATATGAGCTGGTGTTGGTGGAAGGAAGGAGAGATTGGGCGGTCTCCTATCAGAGCCAGCGGAGGCAAGTCAACTTGAACCGGCAAGCGGCGTCTCATGGGGGGTTAGGTAATCGTCGCGTAGCTGCGGAGCGCCCCAGCTGGACTTTGTTGGTCGTGACTCGTGCGACTTTTATCCGCAGAGCGCCTGGGGAGTCAAACATGGATAGCGATGGAAGAGCATAAAGGGGGGTCATCCCATGTCCTGTGCAAAACTGTGCGTTTATGACTGCTGATGGTTCGAGCCTCATGTTCCCTCGAAGGCTGCCTCGGAATTCATGTCCGAGTCCGCCCTTCACAAATGGCGGTTGCACGCGGTGCGACTTGGACACTAGTCTACGACTGTCATCCTATTCAGCCGAGTCTCCTGAGCCCGGCTTCTCATCACGGAAGACCCCTGTTAGCAGTGCCCAGTCTGTGATTCGTCCAAGTTCTCTGCGAATTCAAAGGTTTTCAATAAACTTAGGAGCAGACAAAAGGCCGAGCATGGCATAGTGAAGTGTCGCATTAGGTTTCTCGGCTTAGCACTCTGTCCTATTCACAGAAGAAAGAAATCGAATAGTTTCCCCTCTTCGTACCTTCTCTGCCGCGCTTCAACTTACGGCACCGCCGAGAACATGCAGAAGCACGAGCTGGGGAGGCAATTTATTGCTGAGGCAGCCCTGACGATGACGCTTATCAATAAGCTTCACGGGGCTCCTAATTCCTCTGCTTCTCTTATTGAATCTTCTTTAGCATCAGTAATTCAACGTCAAATCGTAGACAAGCCTCCGTTCATTAAGTGGAGAAAGCCAAGACGCCTCGCTATCAAGGAAGGGCGTACATTCGAATTAAACCCTAGACCTATTGCTGACTATGATAAAAGCATCTGAAGTCCCTTATTAGTGAATTTTGGCCAGACTTCACGCCATTTCCCAGGTGGATCGCACAAGCCAGAAGACGATGTTAAGTAATTGATTCATCGAAGCTTTGCGAATGATTGGAGAGCTTCTGCGCGGCGAAGGAATCGTTCCTAACGAACTAATTGTGACTCACGATTTCAAGAATCATTATGTAGTACGGTATTTCCGAGACGTCGCGCAAGCCCAATCTTAAACCGCCAGAATTTCTCCAGCTGCCAGTATAGGACACAGAAAAACGACCTTACATAAAGCCCGTCCCCCCTCCGTACTCGGGACTGGAATTGGCTTAGCTTGCCATGCACACTGTGTCTCCGATATCCTTTTTCTTACATCGCTCGCGCGCAATATTGCGTGCTACATGCATCTCGATGGCGCTGAAGGATATGGCCACTTCATACTCGTGGATCTCTTCTGGTCGCTGATCATTTACATATTTAAAGAGCAACAGCACATCCAATCTCGGTGTACGATTTAAAGAAGACTCGATATTTGGGAACGAAATACTGGCGCTCGCGCTTATCCGAGCCGGACCTAGGCCAGCGATTTTTGGTAGTTTCTCAGCATAATGAGATCGAACACCAGCTTGACATACATATATTGGATCAAGAGATAACATTTCTTACAGCTGGCGAAGGCTCAAAATCGATTATGAAAAGAGCTCGCGCAAGAGTGTTCGCAGGTAAAAATGTGGTGCGGCACAGCGACCCTGGCCGCACGCGTCCCTTGTCACCGTTATACTTGATATGGTTGGCAGGCCTGTCCAGGGTCCATGTTCTCTTGTCTGTCTAGCTACGCTCATGTATTGACGTAACTATACTGGGCGCCGACATTGACGGGCCTGCAGGTCTGGATACTACCATTAAATCCCTTCCTGAAAATGCCCGAAGTGTACCTGGAACTTGCCTGACGATCCGTTCTCTGACTATCCTGGCGAACGTTTACTGTTACTATCGCCACTGTCATTACTCGTGTCCGGGATCTTAAGCCTCTTTCTGAAAGAGACATGAAGCCCAGGGCGGGTTGCTCTCAGACCGGGCTGACTGAGTAAACCCGTAGCAATATCCCCGCGATATTACTTCTAGACGGAGGTCACGATCTGAGTTTTCCAGGAGAACGAACAATTCGCTGATGCCCTGACAACAATCTCACATTGTCGCAGATGCAAACATTTTAAAGCTGCTAGGACAAGTCCGGTTATCATACTGGGTAAAAGGCGGAGCTAGGATATCGTCTATTATATCCTCTCTGCCACCAGTCATATCACTCAGCACCAGTCGAGGAAAGGTGCTAATTGGAGGAAAGCGCATTGAGTGTCGACGTGAACGACGCCTTCTCATTGTAACTGTCTGTTCATCCGTGTCAAAACGAAGAAATCCTGATTGATATTCGAGCGACATACCGTCCCAGGGTAAAGCCGCTCCTTGATCTACACACGCGGCGGATTGAGGAACGGCGAACCAAAAGAAACGATATATCAACTTACCCGGGAAGGTCCCAGGAACCCAGGAGTAAAGGTCCGTTATTCCCCAAATTGTCTGCATCGCACGGGGGTAAGCACTTCATCCGGAGCACCATTTTTTTGAAAAGAGAGGCTTACAATGCCCACACAGCGCGACACGGCCAAACATGCGTCGACAACGAACGCGTAATCGACCGCCTGCTGTGCGAGGTTGGCCGCGCTAGCCGGGACGGGCATCTACAAGAAGGTTTTCAGCGGGGAAAACATCACCCGGGGCTCATACGAATCCTACCCGAACGTCCAACTCTGTGATTGCAACGTCCACTCCGGCGTCAGCGAACCGCTGCAGATTCGCTTGCAGATCGGTCGGCACCTCGCCAACGATGAAGTGGCTCTGGAAGCCTACGCCGTCGATGAGGTTCGATGCCTTCAATGTCTGGACGAGCGACAACATCGCGTCGGATTTCGCATTCTCGCCTTCAGTATTGAAATCGTTCTGCGCGAGAGTGTCAGCGACACCCGGCGCAGTCCTCAGCACTTTACTTGTTACGAAGAGCTCTCACAATGTACAGTTTAGCCGTCGGGTCTGCTGCCCTGGCAGTGGTGAATGCGGTCTCAATATAGCTGCTTCCCAGTTGCGTCAGGAACGGACTAGCGCCCAATGTTCCATCATCATTAAACGCCTGTATTCAGAGGTCAGGCGGTATTGCTGCGCACAACACAATGCTCCCACCTCATTTACGACATCCCACGCGAAGGTCTTCCCCGTGAAATGAGTCATCACTACACAGAGCGTAAGTAGGAGTCTGTTCAGGCTATTTTCGTACGCGCCAACCTGTCGTTATGTGGTTGTTCATCGCACTTAGGAGACTATCCCCGGTGAGTGTTGATACCCAGGCCGGAAGCTGACTTTTGCCGTAGTCAGAGACAGTCGCGATTGTACGAAGACCGCGTGAAGGGAGACGTACCTATGCCAGACGAGCGTGTGCCCACGCAGTCTCATTTCGTTCGACACGGCGAACAAGGCAACCTGGTCGCCCTGATCGAAGGTGAACACGCCCTGGCTGGGTTCCGTCGCGTCCCTACAATTGAGCAAGAGACCTTTTGTGTTACGTCGCGCGCATGAAAATAATAAATGTGAGACTTACCATTTCATCTCGTTTTCTGGTGTGGCACCGCTGAGCTGCTGCGCTGCGACAGTCCTGAAGTTCAGGTCGCTTGCATTAGAAAGATGTCCTGCACCGAGGGCCGCGCCGAAGTAACGCGCTCCCGCCGCTGCCTTCAACGTTGTTGCCCTTGTAGCGAGCTCCACCGGCGTGGCTCTTGCGACTAAAGCAGAGCACACGAAAAGAGTTAAGCCGAATAATGCTTTCAAAAAAATGGCGACCATGGTTTTGTCGACTGCAGGATCCAAGCTCTAGGACGACGCACGTCGGATCATATCTATTGCCGCTTTATACAACTTCCCGACAGGGGACTCGCAAGAAGGTTACTCCAAGGGCTGAAACCATTCACCGCGTCGTAGGGGGCTACTCGGGGGCTTAGCTGTGCGCGCCATTTTGAGGCTTCTACGCGACGCCCAATACAGATTCAGTAGGAATTTCCACACTATCCATAGCTCTCGAGGTGCGGCATGTGCATTACAGTCCTTATAGGCAATGTCAGAGGGTCCACATGGACAGCCTGGTGATATAATGGAGTCATTTCGTCCATGTGACGTGTTTAACACGCAAGCAGGTACAAGCAGGCCAGGCGGTATCCAAGCACATTTCCACGTACTCGTTCCTTGGGTCATGCGCCAAGCAATCCGTGTGTGCCAGGTAAATCATCTCCCTTCTTCCGTTATGGATTAAGACGCAACTGGGTTGATGCATAACGAGTTTCGTAAAAGCGGCTGTAGAGACCAACATATCAGACCCAAATAGTACGGAGAACGCGTGAACCGAGCGCCATGTAAGCATCCTACTCCCTTCCGATTCATAAAGCTCTGGGAATCCGCCATCAGCACGTTTCTGAGAGCTTTCGCCATAATCATAAATCAATGCTGGCGCGCTGCTGCAGATCTCGTCTGTCTAGAAGCGGATAGACAAATCTTGATCATTCCCAGGTCAAGTATTAGTGCCCTCATTAATCTTGCGCTGGAAACTTCTTCGGCCCATGATAATGTTGTTCGGACATCCTCGAGTGCATCTTCGTCAGCTTTGGCAAGCGGCGGGCGTCATCATGTGTATTTGGCCTATCGTATCGCCCGATAGCACGAAGTAGCTTTACAAGTGCCGCTTTCAAGATCTAGGAAACCAGACTGCAAAGTCTGAGGAGACTTTTGAAGAACTTAATGAAATGCCGTGCTTTATTGTTGGTTTGGGCACCCGCGATGCTGCCAATAGGAGTCTAGCTTAGGCGTGTTTGCACTCGTTGACTAGGACGTCACTGGTTCAGTGAATATACAGTGCCAAGTCAGACCTTGTGAGATCTAGCGTTTTCCAACCTTGCGTTTATTAGGGCCACTCATATTTTCGCTGCAGGACGGAGACAATAAGGATCAGTCGGAAGGAAATAGAAGACGACGCACATCTCTGCCATATCAGGTCCTCTATCTTGTCGGGGTTAGACGTTGGGTACGAGCATGTCCACCGGACGCACAAGAACGTACAACACCACTGTTTACCTCAACACGTCAAGCGCAACCCACCAACCTCGAACATTCGTTTCACCTCCTAACGCAGCGTGTACCCGTCCGCATTGTGTACATACAAGCCATACACAACCAGCGTCATCGCCAACTAGAGACCAAAAAAGCTTCTGCCTCCGTTCAATCACTAAATCCATGGATTCCCGCCGAGACGCCAAACGCCGTGCTCAATTGCAGGCAAAGTGCGCGGGTCCGTGCGACCATTAAAACAGGTGAGTGTCTTGGTCCTTTAGCATGTAATCCACCGCTGACAGACACGAGTGCGGCGTCTACGACTCGGAGCAGTCACGTAGGTAGGTCCATTGGGACAGAATTATTCGGGGAGATGATGAGCCGTATGTAGCATGCAACCGTGAGCAGCAGAATGGTATTAATTGAGGGGCCGAAACCGGGCGTGTAGGAGCGCGACAGGAGAACTAGAAGAAAAGGAAGCGGGGACAGTCGTAGTAAGATAGGTAGCTGAGCTCAGCAGCTCAATTCCTTTAATCCTCCTTTTACAATCCCGAATGTAGGCCAGAGTCTGTTTGTGGCGCATTTTAGGGTCTGCTGCAGTATAGCTTCCGTCCTCCGTCCTCCGTCCTCGCACTCATTAGGCCCATAAAGCAATTTCCCCGCCGAGATATGTGGCATCGTTCCCTCAACTGCCAGAAGAATACGCGGGTCTTTAAGCCCATCTTCGGTTTGCGCAAGCGTCTTGGGAGTGTCTCGCGGGACAGCACCGTCGGCGGGAGGTGCGCGGATCTACGAGTAGGCTGGTTGAACTCCCAGAGCGGCGGGCCCGTAGGAATGGCGTGCTCAAGCCCGGAGACGATTCGCTACGTAGCATACGCGATCGCCAGCAGCAGGACAGCGTTGGTCGGGGTGCAGAGGTTGAGCATCTGCCAGCGCGGGAGAGGACCAGGAAGAAAAGGGAAGGAGGACGAAGGTAGTCTGGGTAACGTGCAGTCGACTCGGTAGGCCAGAGTCTGTTTGTGACGCGTCTTCAGGCGTGTAGTAGATTAGCGCCAATTTAGCTAGTCGATTGGGGAACCCCAGAGGGATGCGAATGTCTGAGTGCCACAGTGGGGCATAAGTAGCCATCGGTCCCGGGACGCCAGGTGTACCAGGATGGATGGAATTTTAGCCATCAAAGGGGATTACATAATGGCAGGCTTGCAAGACGCCCAAACGGGAAAATCCTCACCGCAACACGGCAGGACTTTAATAATTTAATAAATTTACATCGGCACGCACATTCTCAGCCAACCATCGATAGCGACTCCCGCACGCAGCTCTCTCTCGACCACCATCGTCTACCGCACAAGCCGCAAGCAATCTCAGTCAATCGTACGCTCAAGACATGTCTCAGCGACCAGAAACCGGTCCTCCGAAAGATTTCAGTCAACAGTGAGTAGGCAGCTTGCGGCATTGTATTGCAGAATATATACTCAAATCACCTCGCGCACAGGTTTCTGCACATCAAAGGTAACGTGCGATCTCCTCAACATCGGCGACAATGCTGAGATATATTATTTTCAAAAGCAATCGATGTCAGTTTCAATGGCCGTCGTCCATCGTATCCGCTTTCTGTCAAGATTCAAATTGGCAATGACTCGCCGCTCAAGTCTATCCGCTTCGGGAGAGACGATACTATTCACTGGGAATTCGAGAATTATCTGTGAGTGTCGTTACAATCGATCGATCATGGCTACTTCAATTGCTAAACCTGCCTAGCCATCCCCCTGTGCCTGCGGACCTGACGATATTGGTACAGGCCGCGCATAAGTTCAGATGCAAGAAGGTCTACGCGGTCTTTAGGG
Organism: Coniferiporia weirii; assembly: GCA_024195185.1. NCBI lineage: Eukaryota > Fungi > Basidiomycota > Agaricomycetes > Hymenochaetales > Hymenochaetaceae > Coniferiporia > Coniferiporia weirii. The sequence goes on from JAKOPK010000064.1 coordinate 89,570, forward strand.
TTGCAATCGCGGACGCTACTGAAAAAGACGAGTATCCTGTTGAGGGTACGTCGCTCTATATTGCTCAAACAAACACGCGTCCATGATCTTGTCGCAGATGGAAACGGAAAGGCCCTAGTGAAATTGACATGCGTCCGGGCGCTACCGGTGAGCATATCGAACGCGCGAATACCGCCGAAGAACTACACTAATTATTATGAAGAACAGTGAGTTCACCAAGCTCCTCATCAAAGAGGCGCAAGACCAGGTTGGCAAAAAGAAAGTCCTTCTCGACTCTCTCGGCAAATTCAGCGGCTTTGTCGCCGGGTGCATGAAACTTGCCGAAGCCGCATCCCAGGTAAGTCTACTTACGGTCTCATTTTTTTAAAATTCGACGCTCAAATTGCTGCAGGTCAATCCGTATGTCGGCATTGCTGTTTCGGTGATCAACGCCTTCTATGAGGTAATGTAAATAATGAATTCTCGATTGCATATCCTAACGTGAGCTGCAGGGTTGTAAATCGCAACAGGAGTACCACGAAGCCGCTGTCGACATCATGCAGGAATTGGCTTCTTTTCTTCCCTTTACGGAGGATGTCCCACTTAGGGATAAGAAGGACGGCGTGACCGGAAAAGTCATTCAGGAGATGCTCGAGCTGTTCTGTGAGATTTCTGGATCTGTCATCAAGTATTCAAACAAGAATTTTCTGGGTAATACAATATACTCACCATCCACGAAAGATTTATTAACGAACTTCTGTCTGCAGAGGAGATGCTTTCGTCATCTGTTCAAGAAAAGATCAAGTCGTCGAAGGATGATTTTGCCAAGCTGAAGGCAAAGTATGATTGGTGCATCAAGGTGGAGACTTGGAAGGCTGTTATTGAAATAGGTATTTTGCTGGACAAGCGTATCTTCAATTTATTGACCCGTTTCTCAGAGGAACAAGTCGGGGATGCTGCACTTCGAACGCTGCACCCAGCGAGTCAGGCCTATTACGATATAGACAAACGGTGTCTGGAGGGGACGAGGGTAGCTGTACTTAAGCGGGTCGAGGAGTGGGCTCGTTCTGAATCAGAGATATTTTGGTTGCATGGTGTGGCGGGATCTGGGAAGAGTGCGATCGCAAACTCCGTTGCCCACATGTTTAGGCAGGAGATGCGTCTCTCTGGGTGCTTCTTCTGCAAGAGGGATGACACGGAATGTCGCGATCCGAAGAGGGTTTTTCCTACCCTGGCATACCATCTGTCAAAGTGGCACAAAGGCTATAGATCGGCCGTACTATCGGTTGTGCGTGGAGAGAATGAGCCAAAGCTTACTCAAAGCCTTCAGTGGCAGTTTGATTTACTGTTCAAGGAGCCCTTGACGTCTCTCGAAGATATGCCGCCAGGTCCACTGGTGGTTGTGCTGGACGCCCTCGATGAATGCGGGGACTCTGCGAGCTTCAGGTCCGCGCTTGCCAAGTTTCTCAGGGAGCTTGCCCGTGTTACGCCTCAGCTAAAAGTATTTGTGACCAGCAGACCACAGCCGGAGTTTGATGAAGTGTTCAACCGGGACGCCGTTTCTTGCCATACTTTTAACATCAGTACTGAGGTGGATGATGTCCAATTGCAGAAGGATATGTCAGGGTACATAAAGCTCTGTGCGGAGGGCATCCAAGGGTTGTCCCTTACGGATGAGCAGATTTTGGCACTCACTGCGAAGGCTTCAGGCCTATTCATTTGGACCAGCACTGTTTTTAACTTCCTTGGAAAACAATTTGATAAAAACACGGCAATTGCTAATATCCTGTCATCAGCATCGGTAGGTAGTCAAGAGGCTGAGTTGGATCAAATCTATAAAACTGTCATTAAGAATGCGAGTGGCGGATCAGAAGAAAATGCCCAGATTATCCAAAATGTACTTGGTCTCGTTGCATGCACAGCCAAGAACAGACCTCTTTCAGAAGATGCACTTGTGCACTTCTTATCTACAGAGAAAAAGGGCTTCAGTTTGGTTGTTCTCAAGGGTGTCATTGATAACCTGCAGGCTGTATTGTACAGAGATGGATTAAAGGGTCAAGCCATCTGTGCTCGCCACCCATCATTTCTTGACTTCATCAGTGATCACAAGCGCTCAAAGGAATATCAGACTGAACCTGCCCCATTAAACACCACCATGTCTGTCAGGTGTCTGCAGATAATGCTTTCTGAATTGAAATTCAACATTTGTGGCCTGGAGTCATCATATATACCAAATGATGAAGTGCCATATATTCAAGAAAGGGTTTCAGAGTGTATTTCACAGCAGCTCCAGTACAGCTGTTTGTACTGGATGAATCATCATGCTGGGTCCAAACTGGATGCTGATCAACATCTAAAGGAAGACTACTTTGAAAAGCTTTTGTGTCAGCCAAGAGCCCTATACTGGCTAGAATGTCTAAGCCTCATCAAGGAATTAAACTCAGCCATAGATATATTGGCACTTTGTGCAAAATATTTCAAGGTATGTTCTTTTAGTGAGTTCAGTAATCAAATACTTATACCATCTCCATTCAGTCATCTAGCCAGATCTCTGATGCTGCAAATGAACTATTCAGGCTTGTTTCTGCTTATCACACAGCAATATCCATGAGCACCCCACACCTCTATGTTTCAGCACTGTCCTGGGTGCTTGCAGAAAGCATTGTAGCCAATTCCCTCTACCCATCATTTCACAATCAGCATCTCATCAAATCAGGAAAGGAAAAGAACTGGAGAAACACTCTATGGATAGCTAATGTGGGGAGTCCAATTTTATGTGCTTCCTATTCCCCTGATGGTAGGCACATTGTGTCTGGGTCAGGTGATGACACCCTCAGGATCTGGGATGCACACACTGGGAATCCTGTGGGAAATCCACTTACAGGCCACTCAGACAGGGTCACCTCTGTTGCCTACTCTCCTGATGGAGGGCACATTGTGTCTGGGTCAGGTGACAAGACCCTCAGGATCTGGGATGCATACACTGGACATCCTGTGGGAAATCCACTTACAGGCCATTCAGACTGGATCAGCTCTGTTGCCTACTCTCCTGATGGTAGGCACATTGTGTCTGGGTCAGGTGACAAGACCCTCAGGACCTGGGATGCACACACTGGGCATCCTGTGGGAGATCCACTTACAGGCCATTCAAGGCAGGTCACCTCTGTTGCCTACTCTCCTGATGGCAGGCACATTGTGTCTGGGTCATATGACAGGACCCTCAGGATCTGGGATGCACACACTGGCCATCCTGTGGGAGATCCACTTACAGGCCACTCAGACTGGGTCAGATATGTTGCCTACTCTCCTGATGGTAGACACATTGTGTCTGGGTCACATGATAAGACCCTCAGGATCTGGGATGCACACACTGGGCATCCTGTAGGAGGTCCACTTACAGGCCACTCAAGTTGGGTCAGCTCTGTTGCCTACTCTCCTGATGGCAAGCACATTGTGTCTGGGTCACATGATAAGACCCTCAGGATCTGGGATGCACACACTGGCCATCCTGTGGGAGAGCCACTTAGAGGCCACTCACATCATGTCAGCTCTGTTGCCTACTCTCCTGATGGTAAGCACATTGTGTCTGGGTCCTTTGATGGGACACTCAGGATGTGGGATGCACACACTGGGTATACTGTGAGAGATCCACTTAGAGATCCACTTAGAGATACAATACACTCAAAAATATATATGTGTGTATGGGAACGGTTTATGTCAGAAAGGATCATATATCAGGCTGTTGCCTACTCGCCTGATGGAAGCTACATTTTGTCTTGCTCAAAGATTCTTAAATCTAATATTTTGGCACGCGATACATTGCCAAAAATTCTGATTTGGAACGTTGATGTTGCATTGTCAATTCCGAAGTCAGGCACGGTTCATCAGAAGTCAGTCGAAATGGATGGATGGGTCAATGATTCATCTGGCAGACTTTTGCTTTGGGTGCCATATGAGTACCGTGAAGGTCTGTTCGCTCCGTACGAATTATACATCCCAATCGATCTGTCATCCAGTGGTTATCCTTTAGCCTGTGTTGACTGGGAGAAGCTGGCAATACACAGCGGTCTATCATGGGCCAATATTATCAAAAACACTACCCAATCTTAGGTACGATTTATGCCTTCCAGTGCTTTACTGAATACTAATACATACCCTATAGCCTACAGTAGCCCTGGAGCGTATTTCGACGATCGGATTCCCGAAGAATTTGTTGTTTCACATTTTGTAGTACCACCCCCTTCCCGAAGAGTATCTTGACCTTTTTTGTACGCGTTCGAGTAGTTGTCTGCCCGGGCAATTGTACTTGTTATATTTAACGTCGATTTCCTTCGAGTAAAGAGGTTGGAAGGTAAGTGGCGGCAAATGAGCCTGCAGGCGATTGTGGGCGACGTACAAGTGTGAAAAATACTTCTTTCTGGTCCGAGTCAGCGAATAAGCCAGTATTTTTTCAATTAGCCTGAAATGTAGTTAAGATGAACAAAAGAGTCAACGAAGGGTATCACGAAAGAAACGAAAAACGCCTAGCTCTCAGAAGATCTTCCAGACCACACGCCGAAATAATCCAGGAGTATAAGAATATAACTGCTCCGGAGTATTGCTGTAAGCTCAATGTGATACCCCGCCATGTGTAATAACCCGCATCGTGAGGGGTCATTGCTAAATTTCCTGAGGGAGGACACGAGGGAGGTTATATGTACAACCGGGGGAAAGGAATTTACCATTCAGTCATCAGCTTACCCCGCCGCATAAAATAGGCTTTACCCATCCCGCGGCTGCCGCTACGTCCGGCTCCAATTCCGAACTTGCGCCTGAACCACCCATTCGATCGTTCATATCATCCCCGAGCTCTGGCAAGATCGGTTCCTCAGTGTTCATGATCGGGCAGCAACCAGACTAAAGAAAATCCTAGAGAACCAGGGCTTGAGTCCTTGTCAGTAGGCCCCTGAAATCGAAAACGAGCGAGCGCGGGAATACTGGCACAATGCAAGGCCGTCAAGAAGCTTCTGTGAAGGCGACCGAGAAAGTATAGGAAAGCACAGCAGACAGCCAAGCAGCGAGCCAAGATGAGTTCCCCCGGGACCACAGACCGAAGCCAGACACAACGGGCCTGATATTCTGTCTTGCGCGCAAATAGTCCGATTGCGTCCTCCGAACTGGGCAGCTCTATTCTTGCGCGTTCAGTGGTACATGTATGTGCTTGCTTGCGGATATTCCCAAGGCCGCGATCGCCCCAGCTTCACTCGCACGCAATACGAATCCAAAGTCGCCAACAAGGGGAGAAAAAACTCTATGTATATATACACATATCCTTGAAAAAAAAAAACAGTGCGGGGTCCGTTTTCGCCCCGCGGTGTTCGACTGTACAACAGAAAATGGAACAAACGACAAACGCTCGGTGGCGAACTCAAGTGTCAGGGCGAAGAATTTGGCGAAGAAGCAAGCAAACAACAGCGCACGTTCTTCAATCGATGTTCTTCTACAAGTTTCCCAGCGACGAGGTGTGCGTGAAGTGCCCGATCCAGCCTAGAATGGAAAAAAATAAGCGCACAGAACGTCAGTCTCCGCCGGCACCCGTCGGTCAAAGGGTCGCTCACCGTACATGTTTTCGCTGCAGGGCGAAGTCAATAAGAAATTATCAGGAGCAGGAGCGACTAGAGTACGACGTCCATCTCTGTTGGGGTCAGGTCCTCGAGCTTGTCGAGGGGCTGGTCGATGGGAGTGAGCATATCTACCATACACGTAAGGACATTCAGCACCAGCGACCGCATCAACACGTCAAGCGCAGCTTACCGAGCTCAAACGACTGCTTCGCCATACCGCGGGGCGCATCCCTACCCGCAAAGTTCCCATACGGGCCATCTACACATCACAAACACCAAAAAACCATTAACCCCCGCCCAACCCAAAAATTGCTTCCGTCCCCCCCTCACTCACCAGGCCCATAAAACGCTCTCCCCGCCGAAACATCAAACACCGTCCCCTTGATCGCCAACAAAATCCTTGGATCCTTCTTCCTATCGAACCTCTCCAGCGTCTTGGGCGTATACGTGCGGAACAGCACCATCGACGAGTGCGTGCGCGGCATCCACGAGTAGCCGTGCTTGAACTCCTCGGGTAGGGGGCCAGAAGGGACGGGGGTGCTCAGGAACACGTCACACTGCACGCAGTCGGCGATCGCTGAGTAGCAGTACAGTGTTGATCGGGGCACCGAGGTCGACGGCCATGTTGCGTGAGAGGAGCAGAGACACGTCAACCATCGCTCGCAAGTCAGACGTAAATCGTGAACGGCGCCGATGGTCGCGGCAATCCGCAGCCGGCTATCCGACCCAATTACCCAATCACCTCGAGTAAGTAAGCTGCACTGTTTACCCGGCGGGTCATTCCTCTCTGCCCCCTTCCTCGCAGCGATGAAGAACAGAAACAAGCAGATCAAGTTCCCCATAGTACGTCGTTTGTCTACTTGGCGAGTCTGTTTCCCGCAGCGCACCGGACACGCAAAAACAACCTAGTAGCCGTAGTATACATACAATACTGTGCAGTATGCAACGGCAGGGGTTCAGCAACTTCAATCAGTTCTTCATAAACTCAGATACATACCTAACCCCATCTCCTCCCATCCACTCTTTCCCTTCGCAGGCACGCATAAAGAAGATCATGCAGAAAGACGAAGAAGTGGGAAAGTCGCACAAGCAACGCCCACCGTCATACTGTATGTGCTCGCCCTGGACCCCATCGGACCCCAGCTACCATTTCGTACTCGCAGCGCAACGTCACGTCCCTTCCTCCTGACTCGGCCTGACTTGATCTTACATTTGCATTTGTCGCCCACATTTACGTCCACGCCAACGCTAACGCCGCCGCTGCACCTGGTATGATCGCCAAACAGCAAAAACACTCGAGAATCAAGATGTTCCTCCCCATGATGATCGTCGAGGAAGGTGCCAAAGTGGCTCTTGAACGTAACTCAAAACGCAAGGAGCCCGATATCCCCGTCTTGCGCGAAAATGAACGGCCTCTGTTTTCCGGAGAGGCCTTCCCTTGAGTTTCGATTGATCAGTTAAGTTATGTGCGTTTCGGGTATTCTTAAAGCCTGCAGTCGCCGGAGTCCTCACTCGCACGCCATGCAGCTCGACCGCCGAGAGCAAAGGGAAAAATCCGTGTATATGTAGATGTATCCTTGAAATATGTACAACACAGCGGGTCCGTTTTCGTCCCGCGGTGCTCGACAGTACAATAGACGATAGAACGGATGACGGATGATTGGCGACGAATGCAGGCGACGGGACCAGGACAGGGATATTGACGAAGAATCTGATGAAAAGGCAAAGGACATCGACGCGCGCGCGGTTTGCCTCGATCAGTGTTCTCCGCGAGCTTCCCAGCAACGAGGTACTTGTTCGTAAAGTGCTCGATCCAGCCTGAAAAGAAAAGCGCGTAGAACGTCAGGGTTCCGTCGCGTTCGCCACCAGCAGGCAACACGCACTGCTCATGTTTCCGCTACACCGCTGAGTCAATAAAGAACAATCGTTAGAAACGAGTAAACAGCGACATACATCTCGGCTCTGGTCAAGTTTTCGAGCTAGTCGAGGGGCTGGTCGATAGGGGCGAGCATATCTGTCACACGCACGCGAGAACATTCAGCGCCAGCGTCCGCGTCAATAATAATCAAGTATAGCTTACTGGGCTTGAACGAGCGCTTCGCGATACTGCGCCACGCGACTCCGCCCACAAACTTTCCATACGGACCATCTACGCGATCCCAACAATCGACCACGTCGACCACCAACCAGCCTCTAAAAAAAGCTTCCGTCCTCGCGCCCATCAGGCCCATAAAATACCCTCCCGCCAAGACATCGAGGACCACCCCCTTAATCTCAGCAAATGCGCGAGTCCTCAGCACACCGAGCCTCACAAGCGTCTTGGGGGTATCTCGCGGAACAGCGCCGTCGGCGAGCGCGTGCGCGATATCCACGAGTAGCCGTGCTTGAACTCCTCAAGCGACGCTCCAGGAATCGCAAGCTCAGGCCCGGGGACGATGCGCTACGCATGATACGCGATTGCGAGTAGCAAGACGGTGTTGATCGTGGTGACGAGGTCGAGCATGTGCCAGCGCAGGAGAGGACCCGGAAGAGGAGGGAAGGAGGACGAAGGCCAGTCTTGGTAAGACACGCAGTCGAGCTCGATCCCGGACGTATGCCAGAATCTGTTTGTGGTGCGTCTTCAGGGGTGGGGTAGCAGATTGGTGTCAATATCAGCTAGCCTTTTGGGAAACCCCATACGGATGCATGAGATTTTCTCGAGTGGGGTTTGGGCCCTGAGCGTTTGCAACGGCGACAGAAACGATAGACACAGTCCTAGGGACTATGCCAATCGCGTGTTGACGTGCAGTCTCTTTGCTCCACACCCCGGAGACGCGAGGGATGGGGTCGGACGTCCGACTCGCAGATCAAAGAGGATTACATAATGGCAGGTCTGGCCCTCGCCGCAACGGCCCGAGACGGCAGGACTTCATTATGTAATTTACATCGGCACGCACAGCCAACCATCGATAGCGACTCCTGCTCTCTCTCGACCACCATCGTCCAACCCACGACCCGCAAGCAATCTCAGTCAATCAAACCTTTTAAACATGTCTTCTCAGCCTGAAATCGGTCTTCAAGGTTTCGGTCAACAGTGAGTAGACAGCTTGCGGCGTTATATTGCAGAATATATACCTAAAACACGTTGCGCACAGGTTTCTGCACATCAAAGGTAACGTGCAATCTCCTCAACATCGGTGACAATACTAAAACATACTGCTATCAAAAGCAATCGATGTTACGTTCAACGAGGGCCGTCGTCCACCACATCCGCTTTCCGTCAAGCTTCAAGTGGATAAAAAGCCGTTCAAGTCCACTCACTTCGGGAAAGGCGATAATATTCACGATCAAAAGCTACTTCAAGTGCTAAGACTGTCAAGCCATCCACCGGTACCGGCGGACCTTACAATACTGGTCGAAAAATATCATACGCTCAATCGCAAGAAATACGCAGTTTTCAAGATCGCATCCACGACCATTGTTGGAATAGACGAGTATTCTATTGATGGTACGTCGCTCTATGTTGGCTAGAGGGCATTCGCCTATGCTTTTGTTTGTTGTAGACGTTCAGGGAAGGGCTTCAGTGAAATTGACCTGCATAAAGACGTTATCGGTAAGCACGTCGGATCTATAGAAACTTCTAACGGATTACACTAAATTTCTTAAAGATCGACGAGCTCACCAAGCTCCTTGTTAAGGATGCACAGGTTCAGGTTGGCAATAAGAAAGTCCTACTGGATGCTCTTGGCAAATTCAGCGGCTTTGTTGCGGGGTGCATGAAACTCGCTGGTGCTGCATCAGAAGTGAGTTTGTGCCGATGGATTCGGTTCCTCTCTAATTCTCGAGTCGTTGCAGATCGATCCACGTGCTAAAATTGCGGTTTCAATCTTCAATGTTTTCTACGAGGTGATGTAAATGTTAAATCATCAGGTTGCATACCCTAACAGACATTGCAGTTCTGTAAATCACAAAGGGAGTGCCATGATGCGGCTTCCGAGTTTATGCAGGACTTAGCTTCCTTCTTTCCATTTACGCAGAATGTTTCACTCGAAAACACTATGACCAAGAAGGTGATTTGCGACATTCTTGATCTTTTTTGTATGATTTCGTGGTCCATTATCAAGTATTCGAACAAAGGTTTTCTGGGTAATATAAAATGCTTATTACCACGAGGCTTTGGTTACTTAACGTCTCTTACAGGGGACTTGCTTTCGTCCCACCAGGATGAAATAGACTCGTTGAAGGTCGAGTTTACCAGGCTAAAGGAGAAGTATGCTTGGTGCATCAAGGTGGAGACTTGGAAGTCTGTGATTGAAATAGGTATTTTGCTGGGCGCGTTGTATCTTCATTTGATTGACCCCTCTTTTCAGAGGGACAAGTCGGGGATGCTGCGCTTCGAGGACTGCACCCAGCGGGTCAAGCCTACTACGATGTAGACAAGCGGTGTCTGGGAGGGATGAGGGCAGCTATACTTAAGCAGGTCGAGGAATGGGCTCAATCTGAATCAAAGATATTCTGGTTACATGGTGTGGCAGGATCTGGGAAGAGTACGATTGCGAACTCCGTTGCCCACATGTTTGAGCAGCAGCTGCGTCTCTCTGGGTGCTTCTTTTGCAAGAGGGATGACGCGGAATGTCGCGATCCGAAGAGGGTTTTTCCTACTCTGGCGTACCATCTGTCCAAGTGGCATGAAGGCTACAGGGCGGCCGTGCTTTCGGTTATGCGGGGGAAAGAGGAGCCAAAGCTCACTCAAAGCCTTCGGTGGCAATTCGATCTGTTACTGAGGCGACCCTTGGAGTCTGTCGCTGATAAACCACCAGGCTCCCTGATTGTTGTTGTTGATGCTGTTGATGAGTGCGGGGACACGGCAAGCTCGAGATCTGACTTGGCCGAGTTTCTTGCACAGCTTGCTCTTGTTGTCCCTTGGCTCAAAGTTTTTGTCACTAGTAGACCACATCCAGAGTTTCACGAGGTGTTTAGACGGGACCCCATCAATTATCAAACTTTTGACATCAGTGCTCAGATAAATGATAGTCAGCTGCAGGAGGATATGTCAGAGTACATCAAGCTCCGTGCAGAGGAGATCCGGTTTTCCCTTACAAGTGGGCAGATCTCAGCACTCATTACAAAGGCTTCGGGTCTCTTCATTTGGACCAGTACTGTCTTTAGTTTCCTTGATGAACAGTTTAATAAGAAAGCAGCAATTGCCAAGATTCTATCACCAACATCAGCAGGGGATCAAGAGGCCAGGTTAGATCAAATCTATATGACTGTCATTCAAAATGTGCATGGCAAATCAAAAGAAAATGCCCAGATCATCAAAATGGTGCTTGGTCTTGTTGCATGCATGGCTAAGAACAGACCTCTTTCAGAGGATGCACTTGTATGCTTCTTATCTACAGAAAATGAGATATTTGAATTGGATGTCCTAAAAACTGTCATTGATAACCTGCAGGCTGTTCTGTACAGAGACACATCAAAGGGCCAGGCCATCTGTGCTTGCCACCCATCATTTCTTGACTTCATCAGTGACCATGAGCGCTCAAAAGAATACTGGACTGATCCTGTTCCTTTAAACACTGCCATGTCTGCCAGATGCTTAGAGATCATGCTTTCTGAATTGAAATTCAACATCTGTGGTTTGGAGTCATCATACGTCCCAAATGATAATGTACCAGATATACAAGAAAGGATCTCCAGATGTATGTCTCAGCAATTCCAGTACAGCTCCTTATACTGGATGAACCATGTTGTTAACTCCAGCTTGGATACTGATCAGCACTTCAAGGAAGATTACCTTGAGAAGCTTCTGTGTCAGCCAAGGGCCCTATATTGGCTAGAATGCTTGAGCCTTATCAAAGAATTAAACTCAGCTATAGATATACTGACACTTTGTGATAAATACTTTAAGGTATGTTCTTTTAATGAGTTCAAAACTAAGCTCTCATAGTATTTCCATTCAGCTGTCCAGTCAGATTTCTGATGCTGTAAAGGAACTATTCAAGCTTGTTTCTGCTTATCACACAGCAATTTCTGTGAGCACCCCACACCTCTATGTTTCAGCACTGTCCTGGGTGCCTACAGAAAGTGTTGTAGCCAAAGTCCTCTACCCATCATTTTGCAACCAGCCTCTTATCAGCTCAGGAAAGGTCTTAAATTTATAAACGTACTGAGTGAGGTGCTCAGTTGCAGTGGTAGAAGTAGGGGCAAAAGGATATCAGTATAAACCGATGATATTTCGTAGGAGAAACCAGCCTCCTTATATACATCTACTGTGGTAATACTTTATATAATCTTAGTAGTAAAGTTATACTTCTTATAGTTAAGCAGGCGTGAGTAATGTGATCAAGGTTAGCTCTGCTCCACTATGGCGTGATATTGCGTGATCGTTATGTTATCTTGTTATATTCGTTTATTTATATTTAATAAAAGGAAAGGAACTGGAGAAACACCCTATGGATAGCCAATGTAGGGAGTAGTGTTACCTGTGCTTCCTATTCCCCAGATGGAAGGCACATTGTGTCTGGGTCATGGGACAACACTCTCAGGATCTGGGATGGACACACTGGGCATCCTGTGGGAAAGCTGCTCATGGGCCACTCACACTGGGTCAACTGTGTTGCCTACTCTCCTGATGGCAGGCACATTGTTTCTGGGTCAGATGGCAAGACCCTTAGGATCTGGGATGCAAATACTGGGAATCAAGTGGGGGATCCATTTACAGGCCACTCAGGTGCAGTCAACTCTGTTGACTACTCTCCTGATGGCAGTCACATTGTGTCTGGGTCAGATGACAACACCCTCAGGATTTGGGATGCACACACTGGGCATCCTGTGGGAGATCCACTTACAGGCCACTCAGGCAGTGTCAGATCTGTTTCCTACTCTCCTGATGGTGGGTACATTGTATCTGGGTCAGGTGACAAGACCCTCAGGATCTGGGATGCATACACTAGGGATGTGGTGGGAGAGCCACTTATGGGCCACTCAGGTGAGGTTACCTCTGTTGCCTACTTCCTTGATGGTAGGCGCATTGTGTCTGGGTCAGGTGACACCACCCTCAGGATCTGGGATGCACACACAGGTAATCAAGTTGGGAGTCCACTTACAGGCCACTCAAGCAAGGTCAATTTTAAGCGGTAAGATGTTAAGTGGTTGATGAATGCGCAGTGAGAGGGAATGGAATATTCGATGATTTATTGTAGGCCCTTTGGCCCTCCTTATATACACGTACTGTGGTAATCTATTATATAAGAGTAGGACTTATC
>JAKOPK010000065.1:0-101995 GCA_024195185.1 Coniferiporia weirii
CGGACGCCGTTCGTGCCACAATGAGCAACATCGCGTTCCGCGACTCCAGCGTCGTCGTCATTGAGACGGGACGCACAACCGTGCGCGCCATCCTCGGGCTCGCCGACCTCCTCAAAACACCCGCCGTCGAAATCGAAGCCCGCGTCGGGCTCCGGCGCGCACAGGTTGACGAGGTCAGCGCCCCCGCCGTGCAGTCGAATCGGCCACACGCGAAAGTGAACGACTACCTTGTCGGCCGCCAGCTCGACGAGGCCCTCGCAGCTGGCCAGGACATTGTCGTCTCTTGGCCGTTTGCAGAGGGGAGCATAAAAGACTTTTATGAGGCTGAGGCCATCTGGTGCGTATTACCCGCTGCATCCTTCCCTAACTTCGTTTTTTCATTCGTGCACTAGGAAACACATTCTGTTTACTTTACTTGGGCTCAAGCGCGTCATGAACGAGTCGCCCGCACTGCTTACGTTCCCCCATGGCCTCTCTCGCGACACGCACGAGCGCGTCTGCCAGATCTTCTTCGAGCGCTTCAACGTCGCCGCCGTGAGCATCCTCGAGCGCCCGCTCGCGCAGCTCTATGCGGCGAACGCCCTCAACGGTCTTGTCGTAGATATCGGGCGTCAACACACTGACGTCGTTCCCATCTACGAATGCACTGTACAGCACAACTGTGCGGATTATCTTCCCATCGGGCTGGCGGACTGCGAGGCTTTCCTCGCGCGCATCTTACGGACAAATGAGCAGCTCGTCGAGACGCTCTCCCCGCCCGATGCTCCTTTATCTGAAGAGGAGCTTCATAGCCAGCTCCTGGAGCTCACTCGCCAGATCTGGAAAGATGGCCATGTAAAACTCGGTGAGGCGGAGGCCGCACTGTCAGGCGACGACGAGGGCGTGACAAACATCGCCGCCGTGCTCGTCGCGGGCAAGGAGAAGGCCATCATCGAGTCGAACGTTAAAAAGCGCGCGAACATGAAGGCGAGTGCGGCGGAGCAGGCGCGTGCGCGCGAAATCGAGGCACTGGACCTCATCACCGTCGACTTCCGGGAGAAGCAGGTCACGCTCGGCCGTGAGCGACATCGGTTTTTAGAGCCGCTGTTCGACTCGACATTGTTGCGTGGACTGGACGGGTTCGAGACGAAGGCGTGGCGGGGAGGCAGCCCGATGTCGTTACAGGATGTATGCGGCCAGGCTGTTTCAAAGGCGGACTTGGATGCGCGTATGTCGATATGGGACGGTCTATTCGTCACTGGAGATTGCGCAAGTGTCATAAAAGGTCTGCTCCCCTTGAGGACCTCGATCGCATATACACTCATGGTTTACTCGCTTCTACAGGTATTGGTATGGCACTACAACAGCGCCTATCGCACTTCATCTTGGGCAACCCCGACCACCAAAACGATGCACAACCAAGGCACGTACGTGTCCTTCATGTTCCCGAGTACTTTGCCGAGTACCGTGAGCGTGGAGATGGCTTCGCAGCTTTCCTGGGTGCCAGTATCGTCGCAAAAGTTGGTACTTTCGCGTTTTGCGATCCATACCACATAACTGATTTCTTCCATTTTTAAGGTGATCTTCGCCGACCCTCTGGGTAAAAACTTCGTTTCGAAAGCGGATTATACGTCCAAGGGCCCCAGGGCGATACTCGAAATGTGTCCAAGTCTTTTGTAACAGATGTATCAATACAGGTTGCCTATGTTATTATATTACCGGTCCTTGCTCTATAAATTACTTTTACTCCATCCACTCATTTCTTCTTTTTCTTTTTCGCGGTCTTTCCTGACCTACTGGGCGAGGGCTGGGGCAACTCGATCGACCCTCCTGCCGCCTCCGATACCACACCGCCGCCCTGCTCGATTTTCTCGCGTGCCTCGAGGAAAAACATCAAATCCCGCATCTGTTCTTCCAGGTCCGTCACCTTGGCCGCGAGGTCATTCCTGTCCTTATCCGCCACCTCGATCTTCTCCTTCATGTTTGTCAAATTGCTGAGCAGCCCTTCACTCACGGTGCGCTCCTCCTTCAACTCTTTCTCTAGCCGGCGCGCCAACTCACCCATCTTCTCCGCCTTTCTCTCTGCCTTGGCCTTCTCCCGTTCCAGTTGTACCTGCCGCTCCGCCTCCTCCGCACGCCGCCTCTCCTGCTCCGCGCGCGCCTCGCGCACCTCACGCGCGGCGTCCTCACTCACGATCTCGAGTTTGCGTTGCGTGTCCTCGAGCTTCCGCCGCAGTTCGCCCGTCTGCTCGTCATACGCCGCGCGTTGGTCCTCCATCGCGCGTTGCAAGATCTGTGAGTACTGCATCGCGAGGATTTCCATCTTCTCTGCTTTGAGGTTATCGTCGTCTCCAGGCCCCTGGCCCGCATGACCCCGCCCGTGCCCGTTTCCATTGGGCTCATCCATGCCGGCGGCAGACGGGAGCTCGACGAGTTTCCCGTCCGCCTTGTTCTGGATGAGCCGGTGCACGTAGTTGTCGCCCGCATAGTCCCACACGCGCTGAGTCGCGAGCTCCATGGCGTAGCGGTGCGATGCGAGTTCATAGTGGCCTTTCGCATGCGCGCGGCCCTGTCTCCCGCAGCCGACGTTGCCACAGATAAGACATATCCAGAGATTTATCCGTGAGTCACATTCCGTACACGAAGCAAGCCGTGCTCCGGCGGGAGTGGGTGCATAGGAGAACCCTGACGACGAATTCGAGGATAGCGCGATTTGCGAGTATCGGCATACGGGGCAGCTGAGAGATATGATACAGTCAGGTCAGAGTCACTTTAGAGGAACATATAAGTTTGAGCGTACCGGCTGTCTCCCCATTTGCTTAAGCACATGCAATGAAATGTGTGGGAGCATGGAACTGTGACCAGGCCGGTAACGGACGCATCCATTCTGTCAAGACAGACTGGGCAGGTCGGCAGCTCATGCATCGAAGATGGATTTGCAGCAGACGCGTTGACGATATGGGAAACTGCGTCGTCTGTGTCAATTTCCACAGATCTCACATGGACAATGCTGCACGTTTCTGGCTGTATGCTATTTAACAACGATGACCTTGTGAACAACTTGCGAAAACGCTAATATACCTCAATTGAGTTGAACTGCTTGCCATTGAACTCCTCAATGAATTCGGTCGAATGGGCGGTGTCTCTAAATTGGATTACGACCATCGTACGGTTTGGGGAGACGTCGCGAATGAGTCTGAGGTGCTTCATGCCCTCAGCGGCTGGCGCGACAAATGCCAGGAAATCGGACGGCGCCATCCACGGTGGAACAGCTAACACCGCAACAATCGCGGAATCGGGGTCAGAGGTTACTCTGGAGGCATGCTCAGATGAGGTCGAAGCGGCATTTAACGGCGTCCCGGATGCAACTGTTTTGGACGTTGAAGCCGCAGCCGCCGGGTAGCCGTCTTGTGTGCTCTCTCGGAATATATGCACAACTCCGTCAGGCAGGTTCGTCGTTCCACTGGTCGACGGAGAGCTAGGCACGAAAAGTGCAACAGGTGTATCTGTAAGCGAATGTAAAAAATGCCTCAGCACCAAGAGGACAGACGCAACAGCGACGAAGAAAGGACGTACTCCGATCCTCCGACTTACTCCTGCTCGCCGTCTGTTTGTTATCACTGCTGCTCATGACTTCAAAGTCCAACCAGTCAATCCTTATGGGCCCGTATCTGTAGTCCCTGTTTCCGCCGCTGTGAAGGGTGTCACGACGCTTGCTTATGGGCGCAGCTGAGTGGGAGGGCAGCGGGTCGAGGAGCGACCTCGGAAATTCGTGGTTTGCGCTTGCTTGAGTTTCACGGAGACTAGATTGCTTTCTGATTTGTAGACGAATGCGATAAAAGCTAGTCATCGCCCTTGATCATTTCCTCGCAGACCGCAACGCCCGGCCCCTGCATATAGACTCTAGTGGAAAGAGAAGTAGTAACAAGCTATAGTGTAAGCAACTACTTATGCGGAGTGACGTCGATCACCCCGATTGGCGATGCCCAAAACACGAGCATTTAACCTCGGAAGAAAAAGAAATGACAATTCCATGGTAATCCTACAATTGCTCGCAGATAAAGAGAAAAATTATTTAACACGCTTAATGCCTGATTTATGCCGCCGCGCTGATTTCGCGATTCGGCCCAAGGCCGCCCATACCCTCGTACCACTCCTTGCCCGACGTCGTAGCAGAAATATACCCCGCTCTGATCACAAAGTCACCGAAATGCTCGCCATCGTGCCTTTCGAGTGCGTAGCGTTTGATCATCGGTCTTAAGATAGCAAGGATTTCAGGTTCCGTGACCGACTCTGAGTAGGGGATAAGCCATTCAGTAAAGTTGTCTCACACGGAGCTCATTGTAACGAACGTACCTCTGTATATCTTATTCAGCCTTTGTCCGTAGTATCCACCACCCAATAGCATGAGGTAGGTTCCAGGAGCCTTGCCGACAAACGCAACCTCGGCAACGTACGGGCGTGCACAACCGTTCGGGCAGCCAGTCATACGCATAACAATCGAATCATTGCGCAGCCCGTTCTCTTCGCAGATGGCCTCAACTTTGTTGATGAGCAAAGGAAGATACTGAGGGATAAATTAAATCAGAATGGCCATTCGTCTTCTCGCTGGCATTAAACATACTCTTTCTGACTCTGCCATCGCTAAGCCGCAAGTTGGGAACGCCACGCAGGCTGACGATGCCAATCTCAATCCAGAGAAATCGAGATTGTCCAGCTTGTATTCCGAGAGCAGGGTCTTGATCCTTGGCAGATCCTCACTGGGCACATCCGCAAGCATCAAGTGCTGGTTCGCCGTCATGCGGAACGAACCCTTGTGCACCTTCGCAATTTCGCGCAGGCCCTTCTTGAACTCTCGCCCAGGCTCGTTCTGTACGCGCCCATTCTCGATGTACATCATGAAGTTGTGCTTGCCATTTTGTCCTGTCGACCAACCGAAGTCGTCTATGTTGCGGTCAAAGGTATATGTCCGGGCGGGAGCGAGCGTCCATCCAAGAAGCTTTTCGACCTCGCCCTTGAAGACATCCAAACCCATACGGTCAATGGTATACTTTAAGCGGGCATTCTTAGAAGAAAAAGAAGAAGTTAGTTTGAGTTCCTCGTTGGTCGTGACTCATTAAACACACCTTTCGGCTGAAAAGAAACGAAAATCAGTCTTGGTAGATCGAAAAGAATATTTGAAACTTACTCTGCCCTGTTTCCGTTGTCTCTTTGTACCAACATAATCTTCTCCGCAATATCAAGGCCTTGTGTCGGTGTGCAGAACCCGAGGATGCTGCCTAACCGCGGGTAGGTCTTCTTGTTTCCGTGGGTAACACCCATGCCTCCTCCTGCAGTGACGTTAAAGCCCTCTAGCTTGCCGTCCTTGCCAACGATCGCGATAAATCCGACGTCATTCGCAAAAACGTCCACATCGTTCGTAGGGGGGACAGCGACGGCAATTTTAAACTGAGGGAAAGTCAACAAAAACTAGTTTGGGGACATGGAAGAACCGACAGACCTTTCGTGGGAGGTAGAACTCGCCGTAGAGGGGCTCGAAATCATGTACAGCGGCCCCGGCGACGAGTTTCTTGTCGAGCCAAATTTCGTGGTATGCGCTAGTGCGAGGTAAGAGCCTCTCGCTCACATCCTTCGCAAATTCATATACTTCCGCATGCAGTTGAGACTTGGTTGGGATGGCCGATGTGATGACATTTCTGTATTAAAATAAGAATTAGAAATAAACGAAGAGGCGGAAAGGATGTTAATACCTGTTGACATCTCCACAGGCAGCAAGGGTGTCTAACAGGACCCTATTGATATCCCGAATCGATTGCTTCAGGTGCCTTTTGATTACTCCGTGGAACTGATACGTCTGCCTCGTCGTGATCTTAAACGTCCCATTGCCATGTTCATCCGCAATCTTGTCCATGGCCAGCCACTGCTCTGGCGAGCATACACCACCGGGCATACGAACGCGGATCATGAAGCTGTATGCGGGCTCTGCGCCCTGCGCCTGACGCTCATCGCGAATATCACGGTCGTCCTGCTGGTAAATACCATGGAACTTCGTCAACTGCGTGTCACTCGGTGCAAGCGCGCCTGTCGTCGTGTCCGTGAGACCCTCCGCAATTGTCCCGCGAAGGAAGTTCGACGCGATCTTCATATGCTCGTTCGTGATGGGATCTGGCTCCGCTTCCGTCACTTCCACCGAGTCGACGCCAATAGCCTTCCATACGAGCGGCTCCCAGACTTTGTATCCGGTCTCCGAGCCGTCAGCATCCTGGTCATCTCCGAGCCCGATGTCCGCAAAGCGCGTTGCCCCCAGCGCCGAAATGCGCGCGTCCAGGTCCTTCCCAGATTTGTTGTAGTAGTGCGCATCTTCTGGACGGGGCCAGTAATGTGAATCGCCCATGCCGAAGACAGAGTACTTGACCGACGTCAGTGGTGTCTCGCTGCGTGCAACGGCCAGGTTGAGCGCCTTGAAGAATGTGCGTCCATTCTGCGGAGCCTCACCCTGTCCCGCGACAGACGTGACGAATACAACGAATTCCTCCTTCGCGAGCTCCTCAATTGACATGGAGTCCATCGTCGCAACGGTTGTGGCAAGCCCACGGGCCTTTCCACGGTTCGCGAGGCGCTTCGCCTTCTTCTCCGCCGCGCCACCATCGGATGCGTACAGAACAAGCAGTGGCGCGCCAGAGATGTTACTCAGCAGATCTTCGTAAACCTGTTGTGCACGTTTCCTGCGGGCTTCCTTCACGCTCTCACCGAGGCTGCTTACAAGCTCGGTCGCGAGCTCAGGCTTTGAGCGCGTCAGCTGACTGAGGTGGTTCTGACGGTCGAGAAAATCGCGAAGCTCTTGTTTAACTGCGTCTGAGTCAAGGGAGAATGGTTCTCCGCCTGCCTTCTCCTTAGCGGGGTCCCAGCGGTAGAGCGGCCAGTAGCCGGTGTCAATTGCAAGCTTCGTCTCTTTGAGGACATCAAGCGCGGGCGTGTCCTCATTCTGGTATGGCAAATACGCAAGGATGACGGAGGGGCCCTGGAAGCGGTCCGCTTCGGCAAGCGCCTGGAGAACCTGCGTGTATGACGAGTAGACAGCAACGCTAGCGACATAGACGTCAGAATGATTCATCGCGTACAGCCCAACGTCGCGTTTGCGTCGAAGTTGGTCAGTGGAGTTGCGGTAGGAGTAAGGAACGGTATCGAGAATTAGCGTGTTTACGTTCAAGCCAGACGCGATGAGGTGGTGCAGACCGGATGCGCCAAGGTCATACGACCACGCATCTGAGCCGATAATCCAACGGGAAACGGCAGGGAAGTGGGAGCGAAGGGCAAGGATTGTCGGGATGACGGAGTGAAGCGAGGGGGTAACCTCAAGCGCAGTGACAATTTGCTCTCCAAGGGTACGACTCTTGTCGGAATCATCTTTTGCAAGAAGCCACTTGCTGAGCAGGGCGTGCAAATCGGAGGGAATCGCAGAGGATGCTTCGAGGAGTGTCTGTACTGCCTTCACCAGCTTCTCCCGCTCTTCAAGTTGCTTGCGGACACGGCCAAGCGCGAACTCGGGGGTCGTCGCAAGTTCTCCGTGAGTCTCAACGAGGCCGGGTGAATTTGCAATTTCTAGCTTCTCGGAGAAAATATGCTCTAGAATTTTGATGTAAGACGCCTCATGCTTGGGGATCTGTGGCACAGAAATTATTGTGTTCCCAGGAGTTTCTGTCAGTGCCAGTGGCTTTCCAATACGCAGACGCTGTGTGCTCGACGCGGGAGGATCCTGTTGTAGGAACTTGAGCAGGTCGTTCTGCGTAATAGTTGATGCGTCGCCGAGGAAGCCAGACTGCACCACCGGGGAGGGTAAGTCATCGCGATACTGTAGCGCAGCCATAACTTCCAGATAGAGCGGAGTCCATTTTACGTTCCACTTGTACAGCTGCTCCAAGACAATAACACGCTTCGCGGAAGGAGGTATGGCGCGTAAGATTTTCGAAGGGGGCAGAGGGTTTAATAGCGAGACTTCCACCCACGATACACCGTCCAGATCGAGTGCTGGCACCTGACCAAGTACAAATATTACAGTGTGGGCATCAGGCAGTCCGTTGGTAAGTAAAGGACGGATGGCTCGTCGAACCAAGGCCACTGCGGAGAGCGATGCGGCCTCATACGCCTCAAAAAGGGTAGACAGTGTTGGGTCGTCAATGTTCAATGAGGAGACAACCGAAGATCCGGGAGTACTATAGCCACTAGATGATTCCTCCGATCCATCGGTGCTGTTTGTATGCCCGTTCACATGACCATTTGTATAGCCATTTGTATGACCATTGACTTGGCCATTTGTTTGACCGTTCGCATGACCATTGGCAGAGCCGTTAGGGAGGGCAGGCTTCCCGTTCCCATTTATATCTAAAGAGAGCCGCCCACTGTCGGCCAAGTACGCGCGAATCTGGTCCTCTGCAAGCTCAGGCAGTGGTGCGTCTCCACCCTGCACTTGGAACGCATGCACAACGGCCCTGTGTTCATTACGTGCAATGCGAGACGCAACTAGCGCATTATCATGCGCCTGAGTCGGCGTTGTCGAGTGGAGGAAGTAGGGCACAGCGGAGCGTAACGGGAGTACATCCGCAAGGTCCCCCCGGACCGCGATATGCAGTACCACAGGGACTGTCACGAGCTCGGAGAGATGCGGAAGGAGTTGTGCGAGCACCCGTGGGTCCGCGGTAGTGGTGAAGGCGAGCAGACCAGCAGATTTGTGGTGGGAGATGTAGGCGCCTGGGTCTGCCGCGTAGGGCACCGAGACAAAGGTTGGGCTGTGCGAGGTTTTCCTGGAGAGACTCCTGTACTCCTCAGCGAAGGGGGACACTGTGGCGGCCCTCGCCTGGGAGTCTACCACGACATCTGAGCAGATGTATGCGATTTTTGCGACTGCCGCCGCCGATGTCGAGGCCATCTAGATATATTGGTTAGCACAAAAATACCCGCACAGGTGAAAGAGAGAGGACAGACCAGGAGATATTCGGGAACGGAGGATATGGTCGCAGGCCAAGGTGCGCTCACACATTATAAATTCGACCGAAATTTTTGGATTAATTCTCGTGCCGCAACGGTCCCGTCATGACCGTCGATCTTGCGCCTTGAGCACACCATCCGTTTGGCCGTTGTTTGTAGTCCAAGACCCCGAGAACCACCCAGCGAATCCAGAACACTCTATTGCTAGCGAAAAGAGTACATGCTCCTGAGTGCGTCCGGCAGTAACAAACTGATCAATTCATGCTCGAGTGAACAGGAGAGTGGTCTTGAACAAAGCTTGCTTTATTTTTCAAATTAGACTTGCCGTCTTAGGGTGGGTGTGGTCCTCCTCTCACGTACACATTAGTCACATACATCTTTTTATACCTTTTCGTTAACGGACGTCCCCAGCGATTTTTCTGCTACTTGTTTCTCTTCCGTCGGACAGAATTGACACCACCTTTAATTCAGTTTAACGAAATGATATATGAATTGAGAACCTGAAAAGCAAAAAAAGACTAAACTAAACTGATCACAGGACGCGCCTCCCAAAGGGCTCCGAGTTTAAACAGCCGTGTACGAGGGCAAAGTAGGTATGTATATGCAAGCAAAACACGGGCGGAAGAGTGTGCCGAATTATTTATTCAAATTGAACGACTAAATCGTTATAAATCCATGATACTAGGCGTGCCGTCTAGGCCACTAAATAGTCCAACGCTGTCCCATTCCCCACATTTTCCTTTCCTACTTGCCAAGTATTTAGGTTATAACCGTGGTCTTTCCGCATGCCTGTGGCCGCAACGAGCGAGTGAATGTCAATTACAAGACGGTGTCGACATCGATATTAATTTGTAGTTTGCATTTTGTATTTCGTAGTTCGTAATGCGTAAAAGGAATCCATTCATATGATGAATTCGTACGTTAGATCTTCCCCTACTGCGTGAGATACTACCAAAGTGTTCCGGCTTACGCTGATGCTGCCACTGCTACGCTTTCACTCCCGTTTACGAAGTCATTCGTGTGCTTCTCGCTCAAGATATTGTCGATGAGCCCCTTCGCCTTCTTCGCCTCTGCGGTCGTCTCCTTCAGCGCGCTGATAACCCGGTCGATGTCCCCCCGCGACTTATCAACGACGGAGATTCCCATGTGCCTAAAAATCACCCAAAAAAGGGTAAGGATGAGTAAAGCTTGGGGAGTCGGGAAATATGTAAGGAGAGGACGCAACGTACCCAACTCGGAAGTATTTGTCTAAATAGACGGTCTTAAGCGTCAGGACTCGTTCATAGGTTTTTAGAGTTCACTAACCTTTGCAGTCCTTATGCAGACCGCCGGCAACAACGATACCCTTGCTTGCAAGGCGTGGAAGTATGTCCGACGCTACCAAGCCCTCCGGATAGTAAATCTACCCGCGACAGTTTAGAATTGATTGTAAGAGAAGGGAAACAATACGTACAGCAGTCATACCGTTCGCCTGGAATTTGCCCTCCTTAGCGACGGTTTTAAGACCGAGGTCTGCAGCCGCCTTCCGGAGGCGGGCGCTCTGCTCCTTGTGCAATGCAAAGCGCTCCTCGAGCGTAGGCGAACGCTTGGTGATAGCTGAGAGCGACGCGTGGAACGCATAGACCAGGTTCACAGGCGGCGTCGCGAAATACATCGCCTGGCCAGCCTCATACGCGCGCATGATGGGAAGCCAGCTGTTGATTCAAAGTCAGATTATAGCCCTGTCTTATTTCCATGCACCCGGGAAAAAGATTCAAACACCAGGAAAAGAATGAACGTACCGCTTCCAGCTCGCGTAATAACTCGAAACAGGCGTCTTCCGGTTTTCGAACGTCCGGATCGCCTTTTGGCTAGCAGAGACTACACTTAGACCAGGCGGTGTGCCGAGACCCTTCTGCGTCGCGGATAGTACAACATCAATCCCCCAATCTTCCTGACGAATCTCCTCCGACGCTACCGAGCAGACGCCATCCAAAATAACCTATGTTCGCAAGTCCAATCGTAATCCAAAGTTATTCGCCAGAAATTAGGGACCAGGATCAGAAATTGAAGTGTAAGCGGAAAACGTACGAGCGAGTCCGGAGAAAGCCGCTTGACCGTCTCGCCAATCGCTTTCGCGTCACTGAGCACACCCGTGGACGTGTCGACGTGCGTAAACGTAACAAGTTTATATTTCTTCTTCGTAAGCGCCGCCTCAAGTGCAGCCAGTCCGACGGCCTCGCCCACCGGCGCGACGAGTTGGTCAACCACGGCACCGTACGTAGTAAGGCTAAGCGACAGATATTCTGGTTGTCGGCAGAATGCGCGTATAGACGGCAGCTAAGGAACATACCAGTCCGTAAAACTGTCGCCAAAGTAGCCAGAGTTCAGTACTAAGCACGGCTCTCCCGATTCGACAAGGTTGGAGGCAACCTGTGTTTGCAAATATTAATACGATCTCTTACGTGCACAAGAAGGCATCCGGCTGTATGCGACGTACCTGGTCCCATCCAAGCGTTCCCGAACCCGCGATCAAAAAGGGTTGACTGTTGGGTGCATATAGGACCTCCCTGGCGTAGACATAGTAAGCTTAGTATGCGCGCCGGCCACATCCGTCGCGTTAATGCGCTTGCCTCAGCATCCTGATACAGTCCCCGAAGACCGGGACAAACTCTGGGGAGACATGGCTCATGGACGGGTGTGCATTGGCGTAGAGAACCTGATGGACACGGCACTTAGCGTTCAGTTCATCTCACAAAACGCAGCGTATCTACACACATCGTCGGCGATTTCGATCGGTCCAGGGATGCTGCGTTGTAATTTAGCGACGATCGCGGCGGAGCTTGATAATACCTTACACCAATAATCTAGAGGCGGGCGTGATTGGTATATAAGATACTCATAAACAGGCAGGTATGGCTTACTTGTGCGGTTCCTAAGCACAACGCCGAGGGGATGCGAAAGGCAAATAGAATTATGTCAGATGGGAAGAGCTGGACTGGGAAGCGGACGCGACTTGCCTGGGTGAACGGAGTTCCGTTGGCTTTCGAGCTCATTGTGCGCGGTCGTGCGGACAGAGATTGGGAGGGACGACCGAGGACAAGCGGGTTATTGCGGCGAGTGAAGACGGGGTGTGACCGGGACGACTGACGAATGTGCGCTGACCTGCGATGATTTTGTGCCCAAGCGGAGGCCAGTTGAGAGTCTGCTGACCTGATCCTGCCCGCGCAAGGTAATTCACGGCTCACGACTCACCGAAATACACCGTCTCCCATGACCCTCAGCGCCGTCGACATTTTCAGAGCCGGCATCGTCTTCACGGAACGTACACGGGGGTCGAGTCCCGAATTTCAGCCTCGCCCGCCAATTATATGGCGGAAAAAGAGAGGTCGTATCACACGGGAGTCCGGGCACCCGCGTCTCGGATGCTTAGTTGTATTAATCCGTGTACACGACTCGTGAGCCAATATTATAGACATGTATCAGAATACCAGTGCGACGTTATATACTCCACGCTCAGCGCCCAGCCGCAATGCGCGCCGGGTCTCCGTCCACCGCTGGCCCGCTTCCGTTTGCACCCTGCCCACCCTGTCCCCCCTGCCCGTTCTGTAGCCCGGCCAACGTGCGCTGAAGATCCGTCCATTCCGTCTCACGTGGAATCGCCATGTCCCCGATGTCGTAAATGTACAGCTTGCCGTCGCTGCCTCCGAGCGCCGCCCGTCGTCCGTCCTTGCAGTCCCACTTCAGCTTGTTAATCGCACGGTTTGCATCCACCTGGGTCGACACCACAGGCACCTAACGTGAGAGCTCGTAAGAAAATAGACACAACCAGGAGGAACAAAGTAGAACCTGCCTCCGTATCTGTGTTCAGGTTCCACAGATCGAACCGTCCGCTCCCATCGACTGCTCCAAATAGCGCCGGGTGCTGTGGGTGCCACTTCACATCGTACACATAGTCGTCTGCCTCGTCGAAGCTGTACACAGGCCCGATCGTGTGTGCCTGCGTGCTCGGCTTTGCGATGCTCTTCGCTCGCCAGAGCTTAACAGTCCAGTCCGCGCTCGCAGTCAGGAACAAATCGCTAAAGTCGACAGGACCGTGTAGGGGGTGGAAGTGCAAACCCATTACGGGCCCGGCATGGCCTTTATACATATCGTATTGATTGAGACCAGCCTTTGAACCGGCCCGATCATAGCGGTTGGCCTGATAAACGTTTCCTTCTTCGGTGCCGGTGAAGAACGTCGTAGTTTCGTTGTCTGGAAAGTCGAGACAAGTTATAGCAACCTCAGCAGTCTTGTTGTGTCCAGCATGTTGGAGTTCAAGAGATTCCTGAATCACAGTTGTCAAATGTAGGTGAAAATCATGGGAGAGGGGAAGCCCACCTGAGGCTGAGCCAGCATATCGACCAGCCAACTGCATACTAGGCCATCTGTGCTGCTTGTGATCAAGTTGTGCGCGTTCTGTGTCCCAACGATTTGCATCGCATAGACGGGGTGCGTGTGCCCTGCGGCGCTCAGCGGTGTCTTCAATACAGGCAGGTGTTTACTTCGTGTATCCCACAGCAAGATTTGACCAGAATATGTTCCGCCGAAGACGAGGTTTGCATTGAATGGCGAAAATGCAACGGAAAGAACGTCAGACTGAGAGTGGAAAACAAATTCTGGTCGTTCGAGAAGATGCAAGTTCCAGATAGCAACAAGACCGTCTGGCTCATTCAATGCAGCTGGGTTCTTGTTGTACGAAGCCACACTTAGCTCCGGGTACTGACAAAATATTCCTGTTAGTTGACTTTCTTTCTTTAGATACGTTCAGCTTACTTTCGGAGACCAATCTATGTCTGTGATTGATCTATTCTTCCCGTACCGCTCGTCATAGAAAGCACAAACGCGCTTTACACGTTTGCCTTCCGACTCGTCTCTTCAACAGAAATGTCAACATTCAATTCCCTTTGAAACCTAGTGGAGCAAGATTCACCCTCCAGATTCCGCCCCGACGGTATAATCGCGGATGTAATCATATCCGTCATTTAATGCTCGTTGTAATATCTTCGATGATTGCTCTACAAAGTCCAGGAATTCGGGCGCGATGAAGACACTTGCACGCTCCTCCTCAGTGAGTTCTGTAACTGTATTAGCATAGTGACGCCTTCGCTCAATGTGGACGTTTACCGCGAATTTCTTGCTCAATCTCCTTCTCGAGCTTCGCGTTCTCCTCCTCGAGTTCGTGCTCCTTGGCTACCTTCTCCGCCTCAGTCTCCTTTTCTCGTGTAATTCGTTGTCGGATCTCTTCTTCATCAGGTGCAGTAATTTCAATAGATATCTCAGCGGTTTGCACATCCTTGTCATACGTTACGCGCTCCTGTCATCCGCAATACAATACCTCAGTATAGCCAACAAAAGTCTAAACCCCGTTACATACTTTCCGAGGCAGATCAAACAAGTCTTGTTCCACGTCGACCAAGTCCGGGATAAATCTCGGCGTCAAGGTCCTTAATGACATTTGATTTAATAAATACGAAACACGACGCTGCTTAGATGCGCACCTTTCGACAACATTGTCTGTTCCCGATGACGACACAGCAGCGCCGCTTCGAGGGGCGAACGTTATGTCTACGAAAGGCCTATCGCTAAACACGTCGCTTTGCCTACTCAGCCGTCCTGAGGGCCCCGGTGGTGTCCTTTCGCGAAGATATGACGGGGAGGTCGGACGTCCAATAGCAGGCGTACCAGGTGCGGAGATGGGCGTAACATCTCCTCCGCTGTCAGAACTTCTTGGGAAGGACGAACCGAGCGCAGCTTCTACGATCTCATCTAAATCTGCGCGACGGTAGCTCGACGAGCCTGCCTAAACGTTGAAGGGAATGGTCATGTCGCTGTGGTCTATGCAGGCATTTCGTGAGTTCCCGCACCTCAGTTGCTTGCCTCCTCTCAGTCTCTGCCTTTTGTCGTTCCGCACGCGCCTTACGCAGCTCTGCAAGTTTCTGGCGTTTCGCCTCAATTTCTGCGCGTCGCCTGTCCGACATGTTGGTATAAGATCTGAGGGCTCGGACAAAGTAGTAGGAGTATCATTGTGCTACGCGTACTGAGTACTTCAGTACTAACAGCTCACGACGCGTTTCCTCATCTGGATCGGCGCGTCTCTGAGTAAAATCTTAACTTCCGCGTCGCTCAGCTACGGTATAAAAATCTATTGGTCTCATTTCCCTCCGTAGGATTTGGACTGGCAATGAATACACGGGGAGGCAAGCAAGGCGGAGGTGGAAAGAAAGGTGCACGCCGCTCCGAGAACAACAAGATTTATGCATATCCGCTGCCGCTTGTTCTCGATCCCTTGCCCAGCGGCTCTCCGGCTGCAAAATGCGCTGCAGGACTTCTAGGAATCTTTGGTTTCTCGGCGGCACGAATATCAAGGCCGCATCTAGAGGGGGTACTCGACGCGGCAACCCGCTCGATCTGGGTCGCTAACTCGGGAGACGCTATGCTCCTTTGGCGGAGAGGATTCTTCGGGAAGGGCAACCTATCGCGCAGTGAGCCGAGCTGGCTCGCCAGACAGCTGAACCAACGGAAAGTTAGAGCTGCTGGGGGTACGTCCGATTTCTGCTAAATCGCGCTTTTAACTTATACGATATGCGTGCACATCACAGGAATGACTGCTGAGGAGGTTACCGCCAAGCGACGCGCGGAGCGAAGGCAGTTCAAATTGGACAGGGCGCGCGCACTGGCTGAGGCAGCTCTCGAAGCTGAGACAGCCTTTGCATCCACTGGCACCGTGCTTCAAGAACCCAGCGTTATCATTCCATCCGCTGCGACTTGGAAGCCAAACGTAGCCACCCACTCGGCAGGTCCAAGCGCGATCGCTGAGCTTGGCCCGCCGACCTCAGATGCAATAATAGAGGAGACACATGACGGCGTTACTGAAGAGGAGCTCGTGGATATTGAGCACCTCCAGCTCACCCTCCAAGAGGCGTTTTTCCTGATCTGGACTATGGATTGTTTGTCTGTTCTTGATCCTGCAACTGTATGTTTACCATATTTAAGTCCACCTAAGTTATAACAAGTTTTATATTAACACTATTTCCTCAAGCGAGAATCACTTAGTTTACCGCAAATCTGGCGAGCATTCCAGGCTGTTTACCACCCTACCTTTATGCTCTCCCCTTCGCTAGACTCTAAGCCCGCGCGGTTCGACAACCCTTTTCTCATCAACTACGTTGTTTTTCACC
The DNA here is from genome assembly GCA_024195185.1 of Coniferiporia weirii. Taxonomy (NCBI): domain Eukaryota; kingdom Fungi; phylum Basidiomycota; class Agaricomycetes; order Hymenochaetales; family Hymenochaetaceae; genus Coniferiporia; species Coniferiporia weirii. The sequence goes on from JAKOPK010000065.1 coordinate 16,164, forward strand.
ATTACCGCTCTCTTGGCTGGGTGATCAAGGGTGGCATCAAGTTTTGCGTTGACTACTTGCTCTACAAACGTGGCCCAGTCTTCTCGCACGCTGAGTCAGTTGTCCTGCATCCCGTTCCCGTTCTTCCGTTCATTACCTTACGAGACGTTACTGAAATATATATCTGTAGGTTTGCAATCGTCATCTGTCCGGTGTACGAGGACCCTTCCGATCGTGAGACGTCGCCCTACCAACTACAAAATGTAGACCCCTTCACATGGTCTTGGCTGAGCACGATCAATCGTGTGAACACGCAGGTACAAAAAGTAAGCGTATCAAACTTTTCCTTCTGCGCTGCGTCCTCATATATTCCGATTCGAATCCAACAGACTCTTATCTTGACATACGTAACTGTACCCGCAATGTCCCGTCTTCCGCCGGACACACTGTCATCTCCCGCGTGCCTTGCCCACTACTCAGTCCGCGAGGTCGTTGTTCGCCGGTTTGTCCCGGCGCGCATGCGCGACTAGCCGCATTTTCTCCCTATTATTATTCAAACATGAATCTGCTCCAAAAAAAACCAAATGTACTATAATGATAGTGTATTACGACAAACGTTATGCCCTAGGACAAATACATATCCCAATAAACCGCGAACCCGACCTAAGGGCACGCGAAAACTCCTGGGACCACGGCGACAGCACAGCAAGGCGAAACGGGGGACAGCCTGACATACACACTTAAACTGATACTCCAACAAGGGAAACGACGGCCACCATGTGTGAGTGAGACAGGGAGCGAAAGCATAAGGAGAAAAAAAATCGAAGCAATGGAGAAGCAATGGAGAAGCAACGCTGACCCAAACGACGCAACATCTAGATGGCGCCTCTGATGGTTGCCTTCCTGTACTTCTCGTCGTAAACCTGGGCGAGCGGCGCTTGCGCAGACTTGCAGTCTAGAACCTTGTTGTTATCCGCGACGGTCGGGTCTTGGTAGAACGCCGCGCGATGCTGTGTTAAAAAAACTGCAACCTGGGCGGTGCCCTCGAACGCCAGTTCGTCTTGGATGAACGGAAGGGAAAGCTGTTGATAGCTGCCAAAACAAGTAGATGAAACTTGGTTAAAATTTGCGTGTATCGGGACCGCTTACGCTTTCGACATGACCATAAGCGCCTTCGTCCGCTCCCTGTCGACAAAATGGTCCATAATATATGCCCCCATGTTTGGCGAGTTTGTATAGAATTCAAAAAATGCATGATAGTTATTTGTTGACATCGCACGCTGAACTTCCAGTGCATGCCTTATAGCATTTTGTGCTTTCTGTTTTCCTGTTAGTCGACCTACAAGTAAATTTAATTCTGAACGTGACAGTGGGAATAAAAACTTAAGTAGGGCCAACGCGAGGGAAAGGCAGTTTAAAGGCGCACCGCTTCTGTTCATGCCATGCAGTAGCAGGAGTATTCGATAGGCTGTAAATTCGTCATTGCATCCACGTATGCCCAGCTCATAGAGATTCTTCAGCATTGCTTGGCATTGGTTGTACTCAACCATGTCCGCCTATATCATAAATCATCAAACAATGTATTTCTGTTAGCTTTGGCGAACGTACGGCTTCCAGCGCCATCCGTGCATGCATTTCGTAGACTTGGACGGTGAATTCGTTTTTTATCCGTTGCACCTGTACCAAATCAGCATGATGAACGAGGGGCATCGCAAACGGGAACACACTGTCAGATCTTGCCGAACGCTTTTGAACTGGTTACATATCCAAGGGTAATCGTTATTCTCCCGCCACCGTTTCTTAAGTTCTATTAATGTTTTTTCCAAGACGCGATATGGTCGAATATCTTTCGGATCAGGTTCCTGGGATCTGTTGTTCAGCATGACTTAACAAGCGCCGCCCGTGCCAACGCACGGTTGTTAGTCGGAGATAATCTTTGAATAACTGTTGTGAAGTTCCGACAATCGTATATTTATCCCAGTCGAGCGACTTCTCGCATTCCCCGCATGTCAGTACCCCTAACATGTCGGAAATTTAAAAAAGATGCGTACTCGATCGTTTCCTTCAATAATACCGCTTCCCCAAGATGACGGAGAGCCGGAGCGTGAGCTGCTTTGTATGCGAGTAATGAGGTTGGAATGAGCATGCGTGACCTGTGAGGAACCCTGTCCACCGCGCTGCGACTTCTGCCGCTCGATTTCGTGTTCCCGTTGGAACCGTTCCGCCCTCTTGTTCAACGCCGCCTGGTCATTCAGATCTAGAGAACCCGAGTACGACACGTTGCTTTTGTTAGCTGCCTTTTTCTTCTTATTCGATGCCGGTTTATCTTCGCTGAAGTGTAATGAATATGTCAATGTATGATCAGGGTATCTCAGTGCGCCCCAGCCCTCACAGTTTGCGCTTGAAGTTCATTTGAGGGGGTAATTTCGGCATAAGACTACAAGGGAAAAATTCTTTTACATCACAACGGAAATTTAGAGCTGACAAAGTGCACCAGACAACCTTTGGAGCTGAACACCGTTCCAATCGGTGGTCCACAACGTCTTCTTCGAGAATGCTTCACTTATTACCTGCTTTAGCTCAGCCTGAGCTTCGTCCCTATTAGAGTCTGTCATTTGTCCCAGGCATTTAGCAACCCAGTCCCTGGTGGGGACACGGCTAAGAGTTAGTATAGCTAAAGCAGAGGGACATAACACCTACTTGAGTTGAGGAGGCCAGGCGTCCGACATCTTGCAAATTGTTGAACCAGATACAAAATAAAAAGCGCAAAAGAGTCCCCGAGATAGTTAGATAGTATCCAATCGACGTCCGCTGGCTACTTGTCGACAAGAGTGCTGTCGGTGATGGGTAGTACGCCTTAGATAACACTGCAATTATGAAGCAGGTATACTGCACGCTAAAACGGCTAAATATAGTATTTTGCTCACACGACCATTGCAGCCATTACATAAATAGGCAACATTCAGTGTAAATCCATTATGTATTTCTCAGTTGAATACGTTGTCCGTCTATCAGTCATACTAGAGAGAAAGTCTGAGAGTAACATCTAGTACCATATCAATGCTTAACGGAACGCCGGGATGTCTATGTTAAAGAAATGGTATTAGCGGCGTATAAGCCCAGTTTACACCGTAGGCCTACTGAGATATTCTAATGGCCTTTCACATCAGGCGGGTTGTAAACTGAAATTAAAACGTCCGTGAGATTAATATCGAATTAGACCATCGGGAACGTTACTTACTGATTTTTCTGCTCTTGATCACAGACCACTTGAAGCGCTTGACGTACAGACTTAGCGCCGTCAATCCTGACAAGATGATAACTGCTTTCATGCCATATTGCTTCCGTTCATCATGCTCGGGTTCGGCTGCCCAGGAAAGGAAAGTTACAACATCCTTTGCCATCTGGCTTGTCGTCGCAGGAGTACCTAAATTTTATTAATGTTAGCGACGAGCACATCGCAATTATACGGGCTACACACCATCGTCATACTCAACGAGACCGTCAAACAGTACGCGAGCCATAGCAATAGCACCACCGGGGAAGTAAGGGTTGTAGTTCAACCCCTCAAGGACCTTCACGCCAGCCGGTGGGTCAACATAGCCAGTGAGAAGAGAGAATATATAGTCCTGGGCAAATGATAAGCTGTGCTTAGTCGTAGCAAACATTTGACAGGCTAAAAACGCACCACGCCGCCGTGACGCGCCTTGGCCATCAAACTTAGGTCGGGAGGAAGGGCACCAGCATTGCCCGCACGCGCAGCCTCCTCGTTGGGATACGGCGCCGGCATATAATCGGAGAGCTTTCCCGGACGCTGGAACATTTCGCCCGCGTCGTTTGGACCGTCGGTGTACTCAATCTCCTCAGCCAGTGCCTTCACTTCGTCGACGCTGTGGGAGACACCAACGAGATTCCTCCACGCGATACGATCGAGCGAATGGCATGCGGCGCAGACCTCCCGATAAACCTGATAACCGCGGCGTATGCTGTGTGTTACATTGAGCTCTAGAGGATAGCCTTCCGGAAGAGATGCGGCGTTAATTACCTAGCGTGGTCGAACGAGTTGAGGAGACCTTTGTGATAGAAAGGCCAGTTGGCAGGATGGAGACCATCCTCCGAGGGCGAAGACGCATGGACTTCGCCAATGAAAGGCAGTGAACCATATAGATGTGCGTACCAGGCTACCGAGCCAACAGTGAAAAGCGTTGCAGAGGCGACCGCCGTCCTGGAAGCCAGAAAGCTCTGCAAAAAACTTTACTTCAGTGCACGCTTACGGAATAGGTTTCAGAGTCAATTACTGACTTCAGACGCGGCAGCAGAGCTCGACGAAGTCGAGGCGTATCGCTACACGAAAAACGCTGTTAAGTTTGCTGTCCCATCATGCGAAAAATTAGCACTCACGGCAGCCGAGCGGAATGACTGGCTGGCTGCACGCCTCGAAGCCGACAGCGACGCAGCGTTAAAAAGGGCTGAGGCAGGCAGCCTAGCCATCATTTTGCAAGAAGAGACAGAGAAGCGTTAGGACGCGGCGGACAAGTTTGACCTCGTAGGGTGAAATCGGACCTCGAGTCCGTGCCCAATACGGACAATCCCATTGGTGTGACAGCACTTTCGCACAGCTAGTCACATGCGCGCGTAACCAAGGTTGTATTAGTCAAACACAACTTGAACCTTCAAGTTGATGAGAGGAACATTGACCTTTTGGCGGACTTGCGTCAAGATATTGTGGTCAATAGCTAACATCAATCCTGCACATTCATAAGTAAAGGCCTCGTCAACTCGCGGTCATCCGGCCCAAATCATTCCTGCGCAGCACATAGTCGGAATTCCGAAGTCCAATCATCGGCCTTCGTTCTTTCTTCCATCAAAGTTTCTGGTATTTTGAACATTTCACTTCTTCTCAGAACGTCATCTAGCGGCCAGTGTCTTATGTCCCTCGGGCCCTGGCTTGCTTCGGCGTGACTTCGCAGTCGCCTACTTCTTCCGAGAGTCAAACCACTAGCGACAATGGTAACAATGTGCCTTCTCTCTTTAAAAAGCAGCTCCAATAACCCCCATCATGGGCGAATCGCTTCAATTCGAGGACACCACATCACACTCATGAAAATTGACCAATGAACCGATGTCCCGCACTCAATTTTTCATTACTGAATAAAAAGGCTCGTAGTCCTTGTGATCGTTCATCCGTGGAAAATTTCAGTGGACCGTTCACATGCACATTAACAAGGCTTTACAGAAGTATCGTCCTTCGTGCAGCTTGTCTCTGACCGGCGTAATCGAATGAACTCATACGTGTTGTAATTATACACAGCATCAGTTATCTTGTCAGGCCACAGACCGCGTTCACACAATTTAATTCTCTTGTCTGAAAAACTTACCGGTATCCCGGAACAGACCGTCGCGTACTGTGAAATTACTTTACTTTTCCGATCCAGCCACATACCGGTTGACGACCCAGGCACGCTAGCTGATTTTCGAATCATCAGAAGATGAGTTGTGTCCTTGTTCTCTTCCTTGATTCTCTTCCCCGATATTCTGAAGTACTTAATAGCCGGTATTCTTTGTCCGATTATTTCGCTTCAGATGTGCGAACGCATATTGGAGAATTGGGTCGGTACCCTTGGCCCATAAGACGGCCCGGGGGCCAAATATGCATGACCTGAAGGCTATGTATTGGGATCGTCCGATCTAGAACTTCGCTTTCCATTTTCCTTTATGTGCGACGTTGCCAGTTGGCGACCATAGGGTCGCCAGTTTGGCTCTTGATGGCAATCATTGAAGCTCACGACTGTAGGGATTCATCCGCCCTAGTTTTGTTGCCGGACCGTAACTCGGGCCTTCGCGTATCGAGCCTACACGTTCATCCGTGTTGCCAACTGGTTCGGTCCGTCACCGGTATCATCGTGCACCTTTGCACAGTTTCCATTTGCAGGGACGAAGGATTTCGTTCATGTAGGCGGGGCAAGGCACTCCACTTAATAGACCTGCTAGACGATTCGCACGCGGCAGGAGCGAAAGCCTAGGCGATGCACTGCACAAGATCGCGCACGATACGTGTATCCAGTTTTTTCTTCTCGCTAAAAACCCTGGATGCAATATGGCGATTACATATAGCGTCGGAGCTTACAAGACCAACGACCCTTAAACTGCTGAGCCTGTGGCGTATGGTCATTGAAGGCGTAATTGTCGGACGTGGCTCATGGGCGGTTCACTACACTTGTTGTACATTTCACTTAAATTAGGCCGAAATGAATTTGTATTGTGCCTGGATCATGGCTTCAACACGCTGCCAACACGTGCTGGACTTCATTGAAGTACAAGCTCAAGCATCAAGTATTTACTGGTCTTGGTTACCCGAACATCCATCCACAAAATGGATTGTCGTTGTTCCCATATAGAGTTATCAATATTAATGTTTTGGCTTGATCGACGTCGTGAGTACTAAGGCACCTGACAACACTTGACTTCTCAACTCGTACTGCCGCCGCAACCCCCAAACGTGCTGAGCATCCGCAGTTCAGCGCCCATTGTGGGCTTTTGCAGACTAATTTCATTCTGATACAAACAATTTCGATTCATATCATTGAACCCGTGTAAACGAATCTCACGGTTGAAGCAGCAGCGGGCATTTTCAGGTTGCCAAGATTATCTTAGCCAAGGGTTTTAGTCTCAGAGTATCTGAATACACGTCCATGGCATGGAAGACGCAGGCGAAACGCGAGGGTTAAGCAATCGGATTACCGCCCAGCCCTGGAATGAAGACGACACGCCAATTGTGCTCGTGTTGGTTGGTCTTATTGCGAGTGGTGGGTGCATTGGTTTCTTGCGCGATGAGATGCTGATTCATGATCTGTCATAACCTCCAGGAAAGGCGAGTCCGATGTCCTGATCCATGTCCTGCAAGCGGAAGCCTTACGATCTTCGCCCTTCCTAGTCTACGTTTGCCCATGCACTAGAGACTCTTCACTTTCGTCGATGCAATCAAGACGACCTTGGAGACAGAGGTGCAGTCGAACGCCTCGCTCGCTCGAGCCTCAGGGACGGAATATCCGTTTGTATTGATCGGACGAATTTTGACGAGACGTGAGCTTGTCGATTGTGTACGGCCGAATCGCTGCCCCAATACTTCAATATGTTAGGCAGCGGGCACACTGGAACAAAATAGCTAGAGAGTTTCCTCGCTCTAAGTTGTGGTGCATAGTATGTGCGTCAAACTTCCCTATCGAATGATCAGGATTCCTGCCGCTGACCTGGACTTCAGTTGATACACCAGTAAATGTATTACAAACCTTTTCTCATACGCGGAATCAGTTCTAATCGTCCATTGTCCGTTCACGATAGATCTGCAAGGATAGACTCCAGAGACGTGCGTGTGCGGCTATTAGACAATGGATCCGGCTCGGCTCATGACAGTGAAAATTTTCTCCTCAGGGGTGGATCACCCGACAATCCGTTCCCCGGAGGAGGGTATACAAGTTCTCTACAGATTTCAGGGCTTGTTTACTCAGCCAACAGCGGACGAGGGCTTTGAGCGCATATATCACTTGAAGCACTCAGACCATCCATCTCCGGATTACAGCCGAGAACAGCTCCAAGCGTTACTCTTAGAAATTGCAAAATCTCCGCCACCCGCGCGCACCGCACACCAGCGCGGGTTTCGCGGACGCTTTGGCGTTGACGCGCCTCGTAGATGGGGGAACGGGGGTGGGCGCGGGTACTCGAGTCACAACCGCGGGTACTTTCAGCGGACCGCTTATAATGAGCGTCCAGACTGGAGGGCTGGTCAAAGCGCTTCTGGTCGAGACGGGCCAGGGCAATTCAGTGCCGGGTATACTTCCAGCCAACGTGGTGGTCAAGGGTTTTGGAGGCGTGGGGGGAACGCGTTTCAGGATGACCGCGTAGCGAAGCCTACTGGACAAATGTCGCATGCAGTTTCGCGAATCCCTGAGGGCACAACATCCGAGGGCGGCACCGCAGAGTCTCCCATCGAAATAGAATGAGCTTAGCTAGCGAACGGCAGCGTATTAGCCGTGGATCCGGCGGAAAGGGGTAATGTCCTGCCAAACTCAGATTACTTTCGAGCTTTTTACGTCCTGTCCGCTTTGTAGCTTTGTTGGACCAGCTCTTCTTTTGTCAAAGACTATCGTCGCGAGTACAATCACTTATTAACGAAACTGAATCTCTAAGAATTAGTTGGCATTACATAGCGCAGAGGCTATGAGCGCCATTGATATGAATACGATAGAGCTAAGGCGTGTTTGGTGAGAGACGTGAAGTTTCATGAACACTCAGTACGGAATAATATGTATAGCGGACGTTACTGAATGCCGTGAACGGACAAAAGCGAGCAGTAGAGTCAAGATCATTTCGGGTCGGCACCATCCGCAGCCTCCTTCATCTTTTGGCCGAGTATTTTTGCACCGACCTGTGGATAACGCCGTTATTACACCAGGCATGAATCGCGCAATCAAATGGATGAGAAGTACATACATTTCTGATGTGCACTTCAGCCCGCTCGACGCCATAATCCTTGCTTCGTTTATAATGCGTGAGAGATTCATCAAGCCTCCCGCCTGTATTACCATGCCATGAACAATAACGTGTCCATTCGTCAGTAGCTCGGCACTCAGATGACAATAACAAGGGCGTGGGTGCTTACATGCTTCCAACACCGCTGCAAGATTGAAAGCTATCTCGGGATCCTCTGGCGCAAGCGAAGAGGCGATTCTGGACCGATTACTAGTGTTGGCACGGAACGAGACTACATTAAACGGGCAAGTACCTGAGATGGTGTAAAGCAAGGTCGGGTCTTGATATGGGAGAGATGATATATGCGCTCGCTAAATCTGTATACAGAAAGTAATTAGCAAGCTGTATTATAAAGGGGCCGAGGGACATACTTGTGTGCGCATCCGGACTCGAAGGCTGCAACTCTATAGATGCTTTCCATGCATTGATAGCGTCGTCAAACTCCTCTTGAGCAAGATGATAAGGTAAAATTAGGTTCGAAAAGATAGAAACATAATTGAAGCCGCGTGAAAGTTAGTTTGTTTAATGGATGAAGCATGAGCATGAATACTAACTAAGATGATAATGTGTCACGCCCAAGTTAAACAGAGACCCCGCATCCCGCTTGATGTCCACAGACCGCTGATAATACGCTTTTGCTCCTTCGACATCACCTTCTTCTAGTTTTTGCGTTCCTTTCTCAAGACACGAGAACGCTTCTGTCTCTGCGGGGTCTACGGCTGTGGAATGTGGGGTTGTGGAAGTGGCGAAACCTGGAAGACAATTAGCATGAATTGACACCGAAGGCAGTACGGCTGATGAGCGCCGGGACTCACGTATGAATGAATGGGCGGACGGCGATAAGAAGAATGGCACAGCACTTCGCCTGCTGTGGACGCGCAAGGCGGACGCGGTGGTGGCAGGTGCCAACCTTGTAGAATGCAAACGCTTTAAGGGGGAAGGGAAAGGCAGCACGGCCGGGATGCGTGCGACGCGGGGAGGCACGAGGGCGAGGACGCGTCCACGACAGGCAGCGATGGTCGGGTTCATTGTCTCCACTGGAAGAGGGAACGTGTCTGGCGGGCAGTCGGTCGTTTGTATTCGATTAGTCACGGACTAGCAATAAGTGTACAAAAAGTGTACATCTCCGTACTAGTGCTGTGCTATAAGGCCCGTGACTGTGACAAAAAAGATTTTATTGGGAGTTTGCGTAATGCGTTTCTTCCTTCAGGTTTACAGTCATCATGGCGTCCTCCTCTCAAAGCCAGAGCTCGTCGTCGCAGGACTCAGCGTCCGTCCTGCGTTCTGCGTCGTTTTCGACGGGCTCTAGCGCCATTAAATCTGACGATGCGGTGACGGCATCGGACCTACTCGCTGGCGGGTTCGACCCGGCAAGACTTCATCCAATGGCGGGACTCAAGGACCAACTTGAATACCTACAGCTCGACGATGATAAGGTCAACGACCTTCCCGGGGCATCGACCGCGCTTCCGTCAAGGGGCTGGAGTGACGACCTTTGCTACGGAACCGGGACTACATATCTGAGTGGTATGTATAGTCTTGACGTTTCCCCCATATACTCGTCCTTCCTATGCACACTATCTTCCGGCCTCGAGGACAATTGTCTTATTGTTCTCGTTATCTAACGTACTGATGATTGCCTCATCAGGCCTCGCAATTGGTGGTCTGTGGGGACTTCGTGAGGGTGCGAAGCGCCCTATCGCTGCGTCGAATGCACGTTTGCGAATCAACAGTGTTCTTAACTCTGTCACAAGAAGAGGCACTTTTATCGGCAATTCTGCTGGGGTAGTAGGTTCGTGAGATACCATTTCGGCTCGCTTTTTGTCTTCAATGGGAACTTACTTCTGTCTCCATTTTTCGCATCCGCCAGCGCTCGTCTACAATGCGATTAATTCCTCTATAGACGGAATTCGGGGGAAGCACGATGCTTTCGGGAGTATGGCTGCCGGTGGTCTCAGTGGGGCGCTGTATAAATCGACAGGTGCGCGTTTCTGGCTTAAACGATTTCACGGATGCAAATGAATTGATGTGTATGTCCTTATTATAGCTGGTGTTCGACCCGCTCTTGCGGCAGCGACCTTAATGACAGGCCTTGCGGGGACATGGAGTTATGTGAAAAAGGCAGTTTAGTTACTTTCGGAGAGTATATTCTATATCTTGTACAGGTCGTATTAATTAGTCTACTTAGATGTCAGTTGCTGAGCGTGTCTAACAAAAACCTCCACTCGCTTGTGTTAGCAGTTCCACGAGTCCCGGCAAGAAAAAATTGATGGAACTAATGAGCTCTGAAATAACATTTGATGCCGTCAACGCGAAAGCGGTCTCATTTATTTGGGCTCGTTGGACCGAGGACCACAACGGCGAGCCAGGGGTCAGATCTCTGGCCAGATCTGCTATGTAACCGATCCGATCGCGAGACCTGAGGCTCAACGTTATGATTTTTGGGACAAATGGCCGTGCTCTCTTCCATTTCGTCCCAGGGAGCAAGTGGACATTATTGCGGACGAACTTGAACTTTGTGCTCTAGAATCCTTCTCATTCCTCTCCTTATGGTTCTCAAGTCTCTCGTTTCCAACCGAGGGCCGCTGCGGAACGGGTATAAGATTACAAGCTTTTGCTATGGAATTCGCTTCGCTAAGGTCAAGCAGAGAAAATGACCCGTGCGCCCCGTTTCAGCTCATCGCGACCCAAGTCCCGTTTCGACGGTCACCGTCGCTCCAAGATCGCCGATTCTATAACCCACAGATGCAGAATCTCGCGTTCCACGTGCCTAATATTGGCCCGGGGAGGCGCGTTCACACTGTATACGCGGCTGTCGAAATTTTATGTGCGTCACTAGTACTTGTTTCCGAGCCCTTTGTTTCATCTTCGCCTTTTTTCTGTATCCGTGTCCTGCATCACCATGATTAACGCGAAAATACTTAAAAACCTTCGTAGGGCTCCTTCAAACGCAGACCTCACGGACCCGCCCCCTCCTTATCCTATCCACTTGTAGGACGCGCCCGAGAGACGCTTCGTCGGATGAGTGGATCTCGTCACTCTCCCTATGGTTCTCAGTCCCCTCGTCCTCGGTGCCAGTCAACGTCCTCCGGTGGTAGTGGCGGGAGCGACGGCCCACCTCCGTCGGGGCGCGAGCGACTTGCGATACACTTTTTAGCGGGTCACCAGGCGCGTCCACGAACCTCTTCGACGAGCTCAGGAAGCGCGTCCGGACCGCCACCAGAATTCGCGCGGCAGCGCGTGTCTTCAACACATATTCCAGGCGCGTCGTCAGGCCGACATCGCACGTTCAACCCAGCGCCATCTGGCCTTGGCCCGGGGGGTGGAGCGTCGCCGGCTTATGCTGTGCATGTGAACCCGCCCGATACCAGGGGAAGGTGAAACACATATTTGCTATCGAAATAGCTGGAAGCTTGTTACTAAAGCTTAACCTTTTTGCAGAACCTACCATCTCGAAGTAGAGCAGCATCCTGAACGGACTGCCGAGTTTGGGCCAGCGGTGCTCTCGCGCCTCCCGTTGGCGCCTGCGCCGATCGTAAAGCTGACTATACGCGATCACACCGGGTCTCCCATCGATCCGTATGTCGTTTGAAACTATTGAACACCATATGGGCTGATTAGGCTGAAACGTGTCCGTACTAGAAACACGGAGTTGCCTTTCTTAATTGCACACTTGTCTCTGTGTACCGAGAGTGGACATCCGCTCGACGGCGGCGTGCCTGGTGCACCGTCTCAGCATCTTTTGTACGGCACGCTTGTCTCGTCAGCGCAGGTTTTGCGTAACCTCCGCGGGCGCGTAGCGCCATACTTTATATTCCCGGATGTCAGCGTTCGTCAACGCGGTCGATATTCGCTTAATATTACTTTAGTGCGCCTTCCAGGGTAAGTCGCTGACATGTCTACGTTGATATTTTGATTGGACTAATGCCGTCATTGCCAGGATTGGAGGATCGGGCTCTATGAGCGCCGATAACCGAGGAAATGTACTTGCATCTGTATACACGCAAATATTTGAAGTCGTTTCGCAAACCAGCTACGCCGCTCCTCGTACGTACTGTCTTGAATCCACGCACATAGCGCATAATCGTTAATTCTATCGCGTTCTTTTTACCGCTATTTGCCACTTTTTCCCCGGATACAAAGCGCCGACTTCATTGACGCAGCTGTTCATCCGCCAAGGCGCCCGCATGTACGCTTTCGAAACTTCTCTCCAACACCCTCGTAATCTCGACTAAGATGCTTTGCACACTAAGGACTTATGGAATGTAACCCTTTGGTTACGCCCTCTTCATAATCATGCTAAATTTTCGCCAACCCTACAATCTAATACTACGCCTCTCTTCGTTCGCGCAATGAAGCGCCCTGCATTTTTTCCTACCCCGCAAGGACAAGTATGAAAATCAACACCTGTTTGTAGCTCTACGTCTCCGCTCTGTTGTCTATTCGTTTCGCCGCTTCATTCTCCTTGTCGTTCCTAGACGAACCCCATCAAAATGCTTTCTTTTTGACCCTATAATACACTGCTACGAGTATTTCGCTTAATCCCCCCCGTAATACCTTGTGTCCATAGTAGCTCTGAATCATGCTCAATATATGCACGCCTCTTTTAACGTTTCACGTGCACTGCTAACTGTTGTCGCAGCACTTTGCATTGATTTCACCGGAGGGGTGGGGGCCGCGAATGTTCCATTTGGTAGATCGGTTGTTCCACTGTGGTGGAGACGATCAGAATTAATCCCGTTTGCTACAGCATCCAGACACCGCCTAGGCTTGACAGCTGATTAGTCGCTTACAGGGGATGAATTGAAAACCCCGGTGGGATTGAATAGAAAAACTTCCCTCGGCCGGTGGACACGTCATTACAGCCCTACTAACTAGGTAGGCCCTATGGCATACACACTGCCTCTCCATGTTGCGCCGGCGTTCCATTCCGACCGAACTCTAGTATAAATAAGCACCATACTCGCAATCATACAAGCGCCAGCTGTGTTCGCAAAAGACACGCAGCACCACACCGTCGCCGTATTGCACCGCCTGCTCACATGACCAACACATATGCCATCCTCGCGCACGAGCACCCTGAGCCACAATAAGCATCCCGCGCATTCTGGCCAGGTACCGACAGAGAAGGCAGAAAATCCAGAGAAGGGCAGTACAAGAAGAGGGAGAATCAAATAAGCTGCCTGGTTGAGGTTCATGGAAGTCGCCGAAAGGCGTCTATAACGGTTGTCGGTTGCTCTTTAGGTCTTTAGTGGCCGGCGTGCCGGCGCGCGGACACGAGCGGGTGTTACAAGGCGCTATCGCAGGATCTCGTAAGCAATCGGCCTGAAAAAAGTTCAAGGGGCAACACGAAAAGAAGCACTGACTGTCCAGACAAGCTCAAGGTTTTATTGCCTCCAGAGAACAAAGAGATGAAACTTCAAACAGCGCAGCGCGAGCGTAAACCAAAACCAAAAACCATGTGTTTTATGTTAAATAGAAAAAAGGCCGTAAGTATGTAATGCTACAGTGGTATTATATGATCGGAAGCGTTGTAGATGGAGACGTGAGAGGACATGGAGAGTATGGGCAGACGGGTATAGAGTAGGCAGCACGCGGAGGCAATCTACAATCGGACTTGCCGAAGCTCATAGTCCGCGCGTAGATGAGAGCCTCCTCGCGTTAAGACCTGATGGCCCTGCCCTGTCCGAGGCCAAGTCACCCTCTGGCGTGCCCTCGGGCAGACGGTTAGGATGATCAGGAATAAGTGCGATCTCCTTTTTGGCTTCTTCCCAAGCCTCCATATTCTGGAATACAAGAGAAGCATAATTAACTGAAACAAACGCTTAATCAGGATGTGTAAGCTACAAACCTTTTTACACCAATCTCGATGGCTTCTGGCCATCGCCAGACACATTTCGCGAATATCCGCAACTTTCTGACGCTGAAAACGATCTAAGTCCGCTTGTATGGTGGAGCTCGAATACTTCAGATCCTGTGCTGTAAGATGAAGTGCATCTTCAAGCTAAGATGGAAAAGCAGAGTCAGCGCTTTGAATGAATTGCAGGTGGTGATATGCTAATAGAGCGAGCTGCTTGCCTGAGAAATCGATTCTCGTGTTTTGCTGATCCCGTTTCTTCTTGCAGTCTCAGGATCAACGTCCATCATCCCATGTATCGTGTAACTTAGCGCATTCAATAAGCCCATTCCGCTGCCGCTTCGACGGGCCAGGGGCCCAGTTGCGGGATGAGGTGGAGTGTAGACGGCCTCGGACGCTGCATACTCCCCAGGACTTTCCGGCGAGTGCATTCCATCACCGTCCACTGAAGAGCCACTGCCACTTGCGGACATCCCTGATGCACCCGCGCCATTAGCGCTCACGCTACGACTCACGCTACGACTCAGCGAATTGGTCACGCGTCCTCGTCCAAGCGCTTCTTCGAGACGGCTCGCTTCACGCTCGGTACGCTCGAGCTCCTCAAGACCTGCGCGCTTATGTTCGAGAGCGTCTGTTGTGAGCTCAAGCTGTGCATGTTTCTGCTGACGGAAGACGAGCAGCTTCTTGATGATAGACGCGAACTGCGCGTACTCGTGTAACGGTTCGGCCCAGTTCTGCTCCAGGTCTTGAAGCTGGCAAAAGCATGACATTGTTAGGCTATGGACACTAAGCTTTTTGCAAGGGAGGAACGTGGCTCACGAGCTGCGTAGTCGATATGTAGGTTGCGTCTATCGCTTGTCCGGTTTTTTCAATAGCCGTAGCAAGCTGGCCTTCCTCGTTCAGGCTGAATCCATTTAACACCGCGCCCAGGTCCGAATGATCGTGCGCATATTCTGAAAGAAGAAATATTCAATTTAATCCCTTTACATGAGTGCATACTCTACCCACCAGACCACCGCTTCATCGCACGACGCGTCACCTTCTCCATCGGCCCACTAACATGGCTCGCAAACTTGTTCGTAAATGCTTCCGAATCAAGGAAACGCTGGTCGGGCCTCCGTAGCGGATGGGCAGCCGAAGGGCTCGGAAGCGCTGCGTATGCTGAAGATGCATTTGGGTCCGTAGGATTGTGCGCTGGCGCTTTAAGGATGTTCTTCGGGATGAGCGATATTGGAGGGGAATTAAGAATCTCTGTCTGAACGAAATGCAGTAATCAGAACCAGCCCTGTAAATTAAATACGGCGGGAGGATTAACGAAAGAAGTAGCGGACATACCCACGACACCTCCCCCTCCAGGAACCGATGGAATACATGCTCGTTTGACAGAATGGGATGACGTGCCATGCGGTTGAGATAAGTCTGTAGCATGCGCTTTCGCCGACCGATCATCGCGACGTCCTCCTTCGCCTTGCCCTGCTTCACCGCGTAGTCGCCGATGGTCTGCTTGGAGGGTATGGGCGGGATGATCAGCGTCGGATAGAGCCTTACCATGCTGCTGCGAAGAGACTCAAATTCCGAGTAGCGATGGTATGCGGTTGAGCCCTGTGGTTGTAGTAAGGATCTGACTATAAGAGCTTGGAAGGAGAAGCGTAGACATACTCCAGATTTTATGACATATGCTATATACGGCGATGATGCATGGTCAGACGTCTTTTGAGCATCCACAATCTGACTCAACACACCCATCAGTCATCGTAAAGCAACTTGGCTCTGGAGACGAACCTGTATCTCCACGTCCTCGCCTGAGTGCAGCCACCTGTCGCGCGCGCAACAGAAGTCGTTTTTGAAGGGCGGTTGCGTCGGCCTCTGAGACGGCTGCTTCGGCGTGCTTGTCACTGATGTGGGAGAAGCAAAGCCGATGTTAACGCCAGGCGACGTGGGTGGTGACGCGAGAATGCGCGCAGGGTGCGCGGGCGGCGTCGCGGGTTCAGAGCTGAGGTCAACGTTACTGTCGTCCGGTGAGTCGGGTTCAGAGTGCGCGTCTGCATCGGCATCAACGACATCATCCGCATCTGTTTGGAATGGGTTGTGGTCGTCGAAGTCGGACATGGTGCAAAGAGCTGATGAGTCGGCCGCAGACGTATCTTGCCAGTGCTTGAAAGCGCCGCAGTCGTCGGCAGCTCCGCGCTGAGGGCACACATGCGTACCGCGTGACACGCTGTGACCGCGCGTGACGGCACATCGGTCTCAAGGAATCAAGGGATCGACGTTCGATGCTCTTACTAATCCCGGCGCAAACACCTTGGGGATGCAGGTGGTAGGATACCCGCGTCTAAGTCGCACAGCTCAGAATCAAACCACCTTGACAACAGTAGAGAAGAATGGATAATTGAACGTTCCACGCTTAACGATACAGAGAAAGAGGAACCGCGTTATCATAATTCGTGTCTGTAGTGCCGAGTCCATCCATCCATGCATCGTACACTGTCCCAAGACAATAGGGAACGGCACGCAGTCCAATCGTTCAGCAAGCGCCAAGGCGAGAAAAGGTGTTAAGAAAATCGTGTGACACGAGTACCCTTAGAACAAGCATTCACAGAGGTCTGGATGTTGCCAGGCCGCAGCAGGCGTGAGTACAGCCACTTGTCACTATAAGCAACGTGCCCACCTTCGAGTGCGCAGCACAAACACATTCCGGCCAAACAGGCCATGCATCCACCCCCGCCGCCTCCGCTGTTCTGCGGTTGTTGTCTGTTTTTGCGAGTAAGATGGCGAAAGGGAATAATGCGTATACCGGCTGGACGCACATATAAACTGGCTGTTGTTGGCCCCCGTACATAGGTTGCTGCTGGCCTCCATAAGGCTGCTGGCCGTAGGGCGGTTGACCTCCGTAGCCATACGCCTGCTGAGGTTGCTGTGGTTGCTGCGGGTAGTATCCGCCCTGTTACGCAGAAAGGGCGCAAAAAGCAAAGCGTCAATATCAACGACACAGTAACCTGTAGGTCCAGATTCAAGTTGGCAACATACACCTTCAGCCCAGTGTCAGAACCACATGCATATTAGCAGGAAGATGAAAGTGAGATACCTTGGGGAGGAGGATAATTTTGCTGTCCGCCGTAATAGTCTCTGCTGCTCATGATGGTTGGGAGGTGGGGGAAGTAAAGATGCTAAAAACAACGCAACGTAGCGAACACCGACAATTTGTGGAACACGCGGCACATGGGTAGGCGCTTACAGCCACGTGATTGGATGAGCGTTTTCTATCGGGACTTATTGGTAGATTGAATAATGTGAATCGGAAGCTGCTAATCAAGTATGAATAAAATACTGGGGTGCAGGCGGAAGTGGGGAGCGATGAAGTCGGTGTCGTTTGAACAAAAATCAGCCTAAAACACCAGAAAATTGGTCAAAGTGGGGAAAAGACCTCAAGTATCATTGATATCTGCGGATTTCCGGCAACACTAGCACCGACACGGAGGGTAAAACATGGACATTTATTTGGCTCTGATACATATAAGATTACTGACTTCGTTTAGACATTGGTCCGAACGAGCCCGAATGATCGACTTAAGGATAAAAGGGTGATGAGGGATGGAGCTTGGACAAACAAAGTAATTGCAAGATACACGCCGGATATCGAAGAAACGGGAAACAAGGCTACATAGTGTACAGAAAGGTGTGTATATATTAGTGCTCGACCATCCTTTGATGGGAGATTTTGGTGGGGGACTTGGTTTGTTGAATGAATGACGCAAGGCAAAAGGGAGGAATGAGGTAGAGCCGGAGAAAATACGTGCAAAAGAACGAAGTGAACGAGGGAAGCATTTTCTTTAATGAACCAGATTGATACAGGCATGACCCGTAGACCATACAGAGTGGCCCAACACGAGTCGTGAAACAAAAGGAGTGTTGACGTTTACGTTCTGTCGGCGTTGTGCCGATTTTATATACTTAAGGAAGGGATAGACGATGAGCCGTGGTTGGAGCGCTGCATGCCACTCGAGCTGCGGTTCTTCAAGTTCGGGAAGTGCTGGCGAACACTCGCTGCGGACGGCCCGAAAAAATTGCGATTGCGTTTCTTCTCCTTGCGCAGCTCTTTGCGCGACTTGATATTCTGCGCGTGGGCGTGGGCCGCATGCTGTCCCGAGAAGCCTAGGTACGCATGTTGCTGTTGATGGTGGTGGTGGTGGTGGTGGTGACGCTCATTCGTGGGCGTGCTGTCTCCATCACGCACGGGTAGGATCACTGGTGAAATTACGACTGGCATCCTGCCCGCCCTACCCCCGCGCAAATTTGTCTTTCGCGAGCCGGACCTCGGCACACCGCTACCACTACCCGATTCCCAGAAGCTCGTATTCAACGGGCTTCCACGTAACATCCCACCAACCGCGGAACCGTACGAGAAACCGTCAGCAGGACGGGGAGCACGCGGCGTCGGAGGAACAACGCCCATCTTATCAACGTCCAGAGTGAGATCCCCCACTGTGCCCGCCACACGAGTCTTGCGGAAGGCGTCAATTGGGATGCGGTCCCAACGCTGCAAGTTCTGTAGGTGCCTGTCACGCTCTGAGTCTGATTCGCCTGTCTCAGACGCCGTTGATTCAGGCAGTGGGTTGTCCGATGGTTGAGACTCGAGCAAGGCGGTGTCGAGCACGTCATCAAGCTTGATAGGCTCAGCAAGCTGGAATTCAGCGTCATCCGTAGACTCAAATCCAGATCCCATTGCCTCATATGGAGAGCGCGAGGAGCCAATGAGAGATGAGCGACGGGAGTTTCCCGAACAACGATCGCTCTAAAAAGAAATATTAGCGACAGAAGCACACTCAACAATAAAAAGTCGATACTGACATTGTGGCTGAGCATCCCCAGTGAGTCGGCCCTTCTGCGTAACCTCCGGATAGCCGGGTATGGGCAAGGGACAGACTCCCTAGCAGGACTGTTACCTGGATCCGCGATGACCACACGCTTCGTCTTGTTACTTGCCTCGGGAGCGAAAGATCCCATCATTGGTGCACTCGGGATTCCAGTAGTAGAAGTCTTGTCCAGACTGGTGTCGACATTCTCCTTGTTTCCCGACAAGAAGGCCTTCCCTGACAGTATGTCTCCCGGTTTGGGGGTTAACCTATGGGAATCACGATTTTTAGATAGCGAGGAAAAGGTTGACAATGTTCTTCCTCGTTCATCACGGCCTTGCACTGGACTGCTGACAGTCGACATTGGGTCTATCGCGCCGAGCGATGCCGGAAAACGAAGTAGTACCATGTTACGAGGAGTGGCAATCCCGTCGACGTCAACATACTCGTCCTCGGTCGTATCCCCTCCGTCACTGTCCTCGAAGATCTCGACGCCGTCTTCCTCCTCAGGGTCGCGGAGGTCGTCATTGTCGAACATGGCAACAGCTTCCTCCTCCTCGGAAGTCGCCATCATAGCGTCAGCGTCTTCAAAGCCGGGGATGGAGAAGTCCAGCGCTTGGCCAAAGGGTACATCGCGATTCAGATGCGAAACGTCGAAACCAAGCAAGCCGTCTTTAAGACTGTTTGAAAGCAGTAAGTGGTCCCAGCCTTGCCCAAAAGGCAGGTTCTCCACCCCATTGCGTTCAAGGTCGACAAAGGGCGCCAGGAAGCCAGCAGCTGCAACTTCCGACAAACGCATTACGTCGAAGCCTGGGTTGAAGCCCCCTTCCGCAACGTCCATCTCCTCCTCACGATTGCCATCATCTTTGCCGGATCCTTCCTGCGCGTTTCCCATTTCGTCATTGTCCGAGCCATCAGCTGTCGAATCGCTCAGATTAGCAAAAAATAGGTCCGCGTCGAAGCTGTCTTCCTCGTCGTCTGTCCATCCAGTGGCGACCCCGGCGTAACGCATCAAGCGCTGAACGCCGGGGCCATTCACATCTTCATCTTGGTCTCCTTCATCGCCTTCTTCCTCGTCCTCTTCCTCCTCATCTGCCTCATTTTCATCGTCGCTATCTGCACCCATATCCGCGTCGCTGCTCCCATCCACACTGACGCTCCGTTTTCGGACATGGATCTCCCAATCACGATGTTCACGTTTACGTTGAGCGTGATCATTGGCCTCCTTGAATGGGTTATCAGCACCCTTAGGGTGTTGGAAATGCGTCTCTTTATCGGTCTCGGTCTCGGAATCCGAGTCCGAATCGGAAGAAGAACCATTCGACGATGACGAAAACGCGGAAATGAACGTCGGAAGACCGAAAGCATGCATACCGTCTCTTTCGTCTTCATCATCGTTCAGTTCGCTAAGCTCTGAGCTTTCGTAGTCTTCGACGATGGTCTGTCGTCTCTTTTTCTGTTGCTGCGGCAACCCTTGTTGTTGTTGTTGAGCCCTCCGTAACTGCGCCTTGGCCCGACTCGCAGCCGCAGCTCCGTGTAGCTTCTTCCCCTTTTTCTTCGCACCACCTGACTTCGGCAGTGAGGTCTTGCGTGAAGACATCTGCTTCGCGTGCCGCACGAGACCCACGTTGTCCATCGATAGGCCGATGCCAGCGCCCGTAAATCTTGCTCCCGTTCCGACCTTCGCTGCCTCGCGCGCTGCGACGACAGCTTTCGTGGGCCGGCCACGCTTTTTCGGAACAGAACCGTCTGCATTGAGGTACCCTCCAGCACTCCCGCTCGAGACACTGGATTGACCGAGCGTAAAAAAGCCGTCGGTTAGAGATGTATCGTCTCCATCGACGCTTCCGTCGGCGAATGTCGTCTCTGACACACTCTTTGACTTCTTCTTGAACGTAGGCGCACGCACGTTGACGGATTTGCCGATGGTGCTGCTGCCCGCGCGTGGTTGCGCCTTGGAGGGCAGTGTGAGCTTGATTTTTAGCGAGGGATGCCCTAAGCTGTGAGCCGACGCGTAGTTGTCGTTTATTTTGGGAGCGGCAAGGGGCGCATAGCCATTTTGATAATCCTGGGATGGAGGAGGGGACGCGACCTGGGTAATGTTCCGCGACCTGTTTGCGCAGGTGCACTCGCTCTCGCACACGGGGCATATGTCGTCGTCGTCGTCCATATCGTTCGTCAGCATCGATTGTGAGGGGGAGTTGCTTCCTCCTCCTTCGTCTAAGATATAGGCGTAAGTAGACGACATTGAGGGAGTCTGGATCTGATGCTTGGGACGGTCTGACACCAATGTGTCAGTTTAAGTGCCACGGACGTTATTCAAACCGCGAGTATAAGTGACAGATGAAAAGGGAGAAGCAGGATATATGCGCGAAGACTATACAGATTTACGATGATAAAAAAACATGCGGCTGGGCCTCGCTCTCGCGTAAGAGTTCCTGGTGTGACCACAGGGCCGCGGAATTTGGAAGCTCTGGACTCACTGTGAGTATGGTAATCTTGAGGCATTGTTTGGTGCAGATGAACATGGGCGCAGTGCAGACTCCAGGATGGCTCGTCTTTTTGACAAAATCCGCCGGCTGTAGGTGCCAACGGGAGTTGGGAGGATGGGTGAGGGTTGTTGGGAAGGATGTTGCGAGCCGAGCAATCTTTCCTTTATTACATACGCCATCAATTTTAGTGAACTTTGGTCCGGACGGCTGATCTTCCCACGAATACGGTTCTATGTGTCTCTCACTCTGCAAGTCACGACCATGTCCTCGAAGCGTGAGCAGGTTCCCCTCTCCGACATATCCCCTTACTTACCTCTCGTTCTCTGCAGGGATATCTTTGGCTCAACAGCTCGCACATCTTGACCAGCCCGCGCCCTTAGGTCCGTCATCGAAATGCTCCGTGCAGCCGTTCTTTTTCTAACGCGTCCGCACGTGCGCAGATTTTGACCCGGAGGATGCTACCGCAGAAGGCGCTGACCAGGAGGACCCCGTCGAGAAATCTGGAAGTGCGGGAAGAGAGCATTATGTTGATGTTGGGACGTCCGCGCTCCGTAAATTGCACGACAACGTTTCGGACTCCAAGTACAGTGGCGTGCGAGTCTCGAGGAAGCAGCTTGGGGACAGTGACGCAGAGATGTCTGACGATGGACCTGACGCTAAGGACAGACCTGTGACCTCTGAAGAAGACGGCGTGGACGGAGAAAGCGCGAAAGACAGCGAGGAAGATGATGAAGAGGGTTCGGGAGAAATAACCCGGCTGGACCACGTCCCGGAGGCTGCGCCAATGGCTCCCTCCGTCCCACTACCTGGAAATGACCTCTCATCGACACTCAAACGTACACGCGACGAGGAGCGTAAAAAGGGCAAGTCAGTTTCGAGGCAGCTTGTAAGCAATTTACATTTGGTTGTGCCCCACCCCACCCCATCTCACGCTCCTTTCCAGGCCATGTATGATAGTCTATTGGACGCTCGCATTAGGTTGCAGAAGTGTGTTACGTCCATGAACAGGTTACCTGACGCTTCGGGAATCCCCAACTATCTTTTGGAACCGGAGTCACGCGACGCTGCAAATGCGATGCTCGCAGAAGCCATCTCCCTTGCGGATGACTTGTTCGAGTTACAAGAGGTGAGACCAGCTCGGTTCTATCAAAAGGGGCCCCGGCTTGATAAGTTTGTAAGAAATTAATAGCATCGAGAGATTCTATCAAACCCCCTTCTCGCAAACGCCGAAAATTAGATGTGCAGTCTGGCGTAGACCATGACTGGGAAGAAGAACTCAGCGAAAGCGCATCCCAATTCGAAAAACTGGAGTCTGCGTGAGTATATATGCTGGCTTTTCACCTAGGCTCTGATTTCCTGACTCTACTCTTTATCGAAACAAGCTTGCATCCTTATGTCCTCACCACACTTCAAAAGTGGTCGAATAAGGTTCTAGCGATCTCCCCTTCCGCCTTGCTCCCTTCCAACCGCACGAAATTTTCCGGGAACAAGGCAAACCATGTCAAGAGCGCCGTGCAGCTAGTCGATGAGGCACTGCTTGACCACAGAGCACTCGTCTCCCGCACACGCATCTGGCGCGGCAAAGGTTCAAGGATCGGGTCTAAAGGCGGGAATGACTCCGAAAACCAAAATCTTGCGGGCACGGTTTCTGTTGATACCAACGCTTCTGACATTTTCGACGACACTGATTTTTATCAGTCTCTCTTACGTGAGGTCATTGATATGCGTGCGGGCGCTGGGGGTGCTAGGCCCGATGGTCTAGACGATGTGGCCGCAAACTGGCGCGCTGCACAAAAACAGCAAAAGGCGCGCCGTGCAAGTACTGTCGACACGCGCGCGAGCAAGGGTCGCAAGTTACGCTTTGAGGTCCACGAGAAGCTTCAGAACTTCATGGCACCCGCCCCGCCACCTTCAGTACATGGTGGCTCATTATGGCATGAGGCGCAGATTGACGAGCTGTTCGCAGGGTTGCTCGGGAAGGGGTTTGCGGCAGGAGCAGGAGAGGACGTACCACAAAGGGACGGCCCGCCGTCGATGGATGTCGATGTGGGGCAGGCCTTGAAGGGCGGGTTCAGGGTATTTGGATAGCCTGCTTGGTTGTCTTCTCTTTCTTCTTGAGTCTCTCATACAAAAGTCTGATTTTATGATGTATTCATGGTACCTCGAAGTTTGAACGTCCAGTACTCCAGACGCTTTCCCAAAACTTGGCATGCCTCTCACGACGGTCATCGCGAGTCGAAGAAGTGGGCACCGTTGCCGTTTGAGTCACTGGTCCCGGTACAAGAAGTTATTACTCGGAGAACGTCAGAAGGCCGTGAATATCATACATATTTCAGTTGCCGTGATGCTGCAGATTCGTGGCAGAAACACTTTGGACGGCGGTTCAGTCCTTCTGAATGTTCCATCAGAGATTATCAATGACACTGTCCCCCCTGGGTTGTGCTACCAGTTATTAAACAATAATTTTATACGTGAGTGCCCTTGCCACAATGAACCTGGTCTTCTCACAGAATGCGTATCCACGAGAGTAAGCGCGGTTACCCGACTCAGCGATGGGGACTCCCTTCCAACTACCAGAGATGTTTTGCTGTCTCCTTACATGGGAAGACCGCCTTGTGTTCAGTAAGCTCCGAAAACCGGCGAAGGGTCGAAACCTTCTTGACTGGTGATGGTAGCTTGACGTTTAAAAGTGCAAGGGGATATCAGTGTCTCGGTGACAAATGCATTCAATCTGCAGTGTATCTGGTATTTCAGACCCTATGGCACTAAAGAAAGTGGAGACTGCACGAGGCGGTTTGCCATTTGCAATCATCTGAGAATTCCTATAAAAGTGAGGGCAAGTTTCGACATGCGAACATTAAATACTGAGGGTAACTTATAAAAACGCTAATCAATACATCGACATGAATTTTGGCGCTTGCGAAGATATCCACGACAGCGTTTTATATGAAACCTTTGGCGCGGATTATGGGCGTATGCGGCGTGATACATACAGTGTAGTACGACTCCTTTACACACCCATTCGATTTTCGTCTCTCTAAATTGAATAAAACATTTTTTTATCAGAAAAATTAGATAAAGATGGAATAAACCAGTCCACCATTGTCCTGTAAAAGTTTCAGACTGTTGCGATCACAAGAAGAATTAGTAGGAGTATTATATGAAAATAAGGCATTTGTCACAAAAATCAGTCCTTTACACACCGTGACATGCTATAGCATAATGTAACAAATACAGCAACTGACCCACACCCAGACTCACACTTGTCATGCTCAGACACACAATTCTTGACTGTTTGATTAATCCCAACTCCAATTATGATTCAATTGTTTAGCACCAAAAGCTAAATTGAAGCATGGGTGCTTCTGTATATTATCATCGGTAGCTTTCTGTGTAATATGCTTTTGAAAAAATAAAATATGCAGATTACAAATGCACCATTCAGAGAAAACTGTCCTTTTGGCTACACTTTTCTCTCCAGAGAATGAACCATTGCACGAGCTTTAGTCAAAATATAAACACATAATGCTATAGCTTGTCCCAGTATATGGAAATATTTTTGTGCACATACAATACGAATTGACTGAGAAAATGCAGGGTGTGTAAAGGACAGGGGGTGTGTAAAGGAGTCGTACTACACTGTACCTTATGTAAAACCATTTTAAGCAGCAGAAAAAGGCAAGGCGGATCATAGATGTTGTTGGCACAGCCACTTACTTCTCTCGGCTTTGGTCGGTGATAATCGCCCTCAACTCTCCTCGCTTATAAAATTAAGTATTTTGAGTATCACTATTGCGCAACCTTAAAGATTTGATGCACTCTGTTAAAACATTAACGATCATTCTGACGCTACAGTGCAGAGGTAGAGATAGAGGGAATAAGCCTGGTGCAGAAATCCTTCGTACGAAGTCTCAAAGGAGTTAATTTAGTGACTGATTCAAAATTGAACGCGTGCAGGTACTTACCTATCACGAATTAATACTGAATCGTTTAAGCACAAACGTGAATTTCATTTCCTTCAGGGCCATCTCCAAGCCGTTTATATGAGCAAATAACGACACTTTTTATCGGCAATTTGTCTCTAGTTAATTGAAATTTGACATTCTGAAAGTAAAAGAAAGGCTTGGTGACGGAGGGGTGCACACACATGTAACTTGGAGAGAATATATGTATGTATATACATTATCTTTCAAATGGCTCACACACGACGATGTGAGTGTCAACAAGAAAACCTCGATGTCGTTAATTACCAGCAACCTTGAGGTTGCAGCCAGGCAGGGCGATGATCACGGACCGGGCCGCGGGGCCGGGGCAAGCGCAGCGTACGTTTGTTATCTGCGAACTCCGGCTGGATGTCACCGAGTCCTTATACTAGAGGCTGCTCAGATTGGCGTTGGTGATTGGCGTCAACGGTCAATGATGAGCCCGGCAAGAGTCCGAAATGAAAAGTGGATGCCGATTCGGCACGAGGAAGGGGACAGAAGGGGAAACAGACATCGAGTATCGTCCCCCCCCTCCAGGCCAGTAAAAAGAGTAGTTGAAGAACTTGCCACATATGAAAAGGAACTGTGTAGCTTGAAATATTGGAGTCTTCATTTTGTGGTTTATGCAATGGGCGCCAGTGTTTTGAACCCCGTCTGGTCTTTGGTAAAATGTCTCTTCAACGCCAGCGAGGTGTGTACACGATAAGGATTAAAACGTAAACGTCGCGCCATAGGAGGTGGAACGTGGGTGAGGGAAGGGTAGAAAACACCCTCGAGGTGAAAGATCCGACCGGGTAATAAAGATCCCTGCAATAGAGCTGAGCGTCGCCCCCGAAATGCAAGCAGACCTGGTTTTAAAACAGGACATAATTTATACCGTAATACCAGGAAGCTTTCAGAGGCTTTTGAACAAATGTTGAGAGGGAGTTAGCAAAATGCTTATCGGTAGAAATACATCACAATGTTGTGATAAATATCTCAAAGGATTGGCTCCCTTCATTCCACCATCGATGAAATGTCCCGTTCATGTGTGTAAGATGACGCCGAAGAGGCAAGGTAAACGGCCATTCCATCTTCCCTGTAAGATCGTTCGTTAATGTCAGGCTATCTCATGCACGTACACCTTCCTCCATACGTCGCTGGGATGGGCTGTATCGCCGCCATGAAAGTTTCCGTGCACTACTCGAGCTGAGCGGGTGTACCGATGAGCGGTCATATTTACACGTATGGGCTCGCGCTTAAGTGAGATGTCAATAGTGAGGAGCCACGTGAGGTATGCCGTTGTCGCCTTCGAGATACGTATACGTACTGCTCTCGTGTACCTGGGAAATTACCACGAGGCCTAAACCACTTTTGTCAGACAAAAATGTTTCGCATGCGAAGCAATACTCGTGATGCCTATTGCACTCGCGGAAGAGTTCAGTAATCCGTGCCTGCTTGCTTCGAGTAAACCCAAAAGGGCCATTGTGACGAATAACGGCAATGCGACGTACGTGCACGCGACGGCCTCCTATTCATTGAAAGGCCGAATTTAGGAAGTTCTCTTTCATAGGCAGCGAGCGTCTGATTTCCGGCTGCGGATGAATCACTGACATAAGGCGCGCTTACCTTGGGTTCGTCTGTGGCTGCACTGAGAGAGGTTTCAAGTGAGTCAGAACAAGCTTGTATCGTCAAAAAAAGCTTTTGAACCTTATTTGTTTACGAGTGGCACATCTAACCTCCCATCTTCGGCAGTGATTTTATCGACGATTTCAAAGATGCCCAATTTGTTGGTAAGTAACGTCCACCTTGATCCTTGGAAGAATGCGAGCTATATGATTTATTAAGATTTCGAACACCGATGGAGTCTCAAAGAAAAAAAGACGTACGGGATAATCGTTCCGTCTCCGCTGAAATTGACGTCTTCGGCCTTCTGGGGTGCCTCGAATCTTCTCCTGGAGGTGTACACGTTTGCTCCATTACTTGCAAGGACCTTGATAATAATTAAACCTCTGAATGTTAGCGATCATATGAAGGGCCTTGTCAAAAAGGCAAGGGGAAATTCCCTATCAAAGGGCTCACACTCCGTGTCCTCCAATCACCAATGCGACCTTTCACTGACCTGTGAGTCCGCCCATCTTCACACAATCGCAATTATTTTTTGATATTGGTGATACTGGATAAGCGTTTTGTAGCGCCATGATCATAGTACTGCCCGTCTATTTGCTCCGCGAGTAGTTCGTCAGCGTCGGTCATCTCCCTTCGTAAAATCCATAATCAGTGAGTAAATGTTCGATTGTTTTCTGCTGACACTTGGAGGGCTCCGTAAGATGACCAGGAGGAACTAAAGAAAGGCAAGCCAAGAGGTTCATGCCTTTCGGCATCACGGCAGAGGCAGAGTGCTCCTTCTTGACCGTTGGTAATTCTAACCAGTGGGCTCGAGTCACCCTGATTCAGCGGGGGGAGGCAAACAAGGGCGCCACTGGCATGAGTTTCCGTGAAAACTCGTCCCCACCAACTGCTCGCAGAATGTGATCAGTAAAAATGTGATCACGTCAAAAGTTCAGAGAAACGAGCTTTCTCCGGGAGCGAACATGTCTGAGTCACGGTGCATGTTGCAAACGCGAAGGCTAGGTATTGTTATACACATAACTGTACTCACTTTATTTTAACGTCCTGCTGTTTTACATCGAGCGTTGCATGCATACTTAGTACACAGGCGCTGGGAGCCTGAAGGCGGAATCAAATTTGACCGCGTCTAAAGTCGTGTCGATATTCACCGCATTGCAATTATGATGGGTTCGACTCATCCGAGTCTAACCTTGAGCATTCAGACGAGAAGACCGCAAAGGGCTGATTGCAGCAGGTTCGCGAAGCGAGCTGTTATTTATAACAGACTCGTTGACCAGAATACGCGTCGCTTGGATTATGGAGCTTGAGTGCGGAACTGATATTGGGAGAAGTCCATAAACATGGCGACAACCGAGAAGGTGTCATTGGTTTATTCACTGTACGCTTGGTGGCTGAATGACGTCGCCACTGCCCGCTAGTAAGAATTGTCTGCTGTCGGTCGGAAAGCAAGTGATAATTGTTTAATTATGCCGGCGCGAGCGGACGCGTGACAAAAAGCGCCACGTGGCGGAAAGGGGAATTTCTTAACCGCTGCTCGCGTTTCTATTCTAAGTATACGTCGTGAGCTCTCGACGACTCTTTACTATTCTGCAGGTTCTGCTCAAGTTTGGATCCGTTCTACGGTGCTGGCTTCCGAGGCCGCTTCTGCCCTGCCAACGCGACAAGGCGCTCAGCTTACCAACGCAACTCCAGGGGGACGCGCGACATTTTAGGCTGCCGACGCTTCAACCCTGCCTTGACATCGAGGAGTCCCTCAAGTTTGTCTTGTGCTCCGTTATCAGCATCATCATCATTGCGTAGGATCGTCGAGCGGACACAGTCATGTCCGGTGCAACATCACAGCGCTCTCCGGGCGCGCCGTACAAACATCTACCAGGAGACAGAGAGGAAGACGTGGCGGAGTACAAGAAGGCTCTCGCCACGGGCAGCGCAACCCAGGAAGGCTCTACCATGGTGTCAGGTTAGTATGTGTTTTACTATCAAATGACGGGGGTGTTTAATTGCTCAAACGTCTCTCTTCATTATGTAGCGTTGCCTATTATTTGCTATTGCTTGGCGTCTATCCTCATGACCGTCGTGAACAAGGTGCGCTCCCCTCTCCGCCCTTGCACGCTTTCAAGTTCGTAGACTGATATATTAACGTATTGTATAGTTCGTTGTGTCTGGGGCAGACTTCTCCATGAATTTTTTGCTGCTCACTATTCAGTCGTCGGTGTGCGTCGCGTGCGTAGCCACCGTAAAGAGGGCAGGCTTCATATCGTTCCGCGAGTTCGACATGCAGGACGCGAAGAAGTGGTTCCCCATTAGTGTGATGCTCGTCAGCGTGATATACACGGGTTCAAAAAGCATAGTGCGTGATATCTTTTTATTTACTTATCCAAATCCGACGCTAACGGGCTGATGTAGCAATACCTCAGCATTCCAGTATACACGATTTTCAAGAACCTAACAATTATTTTAATAGTGAGTCCAACTCGAACAAGTAGAAGATGTATTCTAAAAAGGCGTAGGCATACGGCGAAGTGATCTGGTTTGGCGGACGAGTGACGGGCCTCACTTTCTTATCTTTCGTTATAATGGTACTTATTCATCTATTTTCTTCGAGGGAGCATATCTTGAATATCAAATCAAAAGGTTGTTTCTTCGATCGTCGCGGCTTGGTCCGATATTGCAAATGCACTGGACACCACTTGGTCATCGCAGGATCCGGCTGCGGCCATTGGGGGGCTCCACGCCGTGCAGAATGCGCTCACGAAATTGAATATTGGTTATTTCTGGATGTTCTTCAATTGCATCACGTCTGCGGCCTTTGTGAGTGACAAGATATAGATTAAAAAACAGCGGCTTGTTGGCCTGATACTTACACTGGCCCGAACTTGTTGTATATGTTGTATAGGTGCTTTCAATGCGTAAACGCATAAAGGTGATGGGCTTTTCGGATTGGGACACGATGTTTTACAACAACCTGCTCTCGATACCCGTCTTGGCTGTCTTCTCGCTACTTCTGGAAGACTGGAGTGCAGAAAACCTTGCCAAGAATTTGTGAGCCCGTAATGTTGCAGTTTTAATCGCCTATCTAACTCCGTCCTTTGCATACTCGTCTAATAGCCCTCCCGAAACGAGGAGCTTCCTGCTGTCTGCTATCGCATTCTCCGGTGCCGCGGCTGTGGGTATTTCCTTCACTACGGCGTGGTGTATTCGCGCAACGAGTAGCACGACATACAGGTCCTTTATTCTATTTATTTTATTTCTTTATTTACGTCCTGACGATGCCTTACCTCGCAGCATGGTTGGTGCGCTCAATAAACTCCCAGTAGCAGCATCGGGAATGTTGTTCTTCGGCGACCCTGTGACGCTTGGTTCAGTGTCTGCTGTATCAGTGGGCTTCCTCGCAGGCGTCGTGTACGCAGTAGCAAAAATAAACCAGAAGAAAACGGAAAATGCACGGAAACAGGCGGACGGGATCATTCCGCTCACACACCGGAAGCCCTAGGAAATGCTTGAACATTCGTCTTTAAGGATCCGTTATGGCCCTCCGAAAGCAGGGGCGATTAGCATATGATTATCCTTGGTGCACTTATATTGGAGGCACGGAACAAGGGGAAGGGAACGGACTCGCACGCTATAGATTGCTTCCCTAGACTTGCTCTCGTCGCTACTTTAGTTCTGTTTTGGATTTATAGATGTTGTGTACAGAGGTTTAATACATGGCGCGCCAGGGCTATCGTGCAAAGATCGCGCAAATATGAGTAGCCCGCGGGTCGATGTCGGCCGAGGGGCATCGAGTCGGGCTTAAGCCCGGCTTCATCGAGCGCAGACTTTCTTTGCACAAAATTTTCCCCTTTTCAGACCCATCTGCGAGTGCGGGGCTTGAGCTACTTACTGGTACGATACTCTCACAGTCTCGGCGCAGATACGAACACTGAGTTAGAGCGGGAATTTTGCGGAACGGCCCGCCTTATTCCCTGCGACTGCATATAGCTTGCCTCTTGTGACATTCATTAACCTTCACTCCTCTTTGACCCTACCCGCAACTACCATCTCCCTTTATCGCTGCATCGACATCGACTCCGGCATCGCCGCTGCTACTGACTACGACGGGCAGATAGCAATCGCTGGTGGACCTGATTTAGAGCATCAGTGACGACGACGCGCTCGAACAGCCTCTCTTAACCCCGCATACTCAAGCAATAATCACCACACCATCTACTTCTCACAACACACCCATAACAACCGATCGACCAAGAAGTAGCTGAAGAAATGTCCTCAAGTCAGACCGCGGGGCTGCACCCGCCGCGCCTCGCACCAATGTTCGTGCAGTCGCCGAGTGCACCGGGCACGCCTGTGCACTCCATCCAAACCATACGCCGCAAGGCCGCTGGTCATGGAGGACCGCTCACCAAGGTCCTTGTCGCAAACCGTGGCGTAAGTGCTTCTCGTTCATTCCGTCGCGATGAGCAACTGGGCTCGGTCTAGGTAGTGGCGAGTAGCGAGGATACACAATACTGAAATATAACTCCAATTGCACATCGTAGGAAATTGCCATCCGTGTTTTCCGTACTGCGCACGAACTCGCCATGCACACGGTCGCTATTTACTCTTATGAAGACCGTATGTCCGCACATCGACAAAAGGTGCGCCCCTATCGCCCCATGACATCACGCAACAAATTATTGACTGTTATATTCATGCATGAACGATGCAGGCAGACGAAGCCTATCAAGTCGGCAAGGGCCTTACGCCGGTTGGGGCGTACCTTGCTCAGGAAGATATCATCCGCATTGCTCTCGAGCATGGCGTCGATATGATCCACCCCGGGTGCGCATATAGCCACACAATCTATCGATTGTAATACTTACCTTTCGTATCAATCCCAATATTAGATACGGTTTCCTGTCGGAAAATGCGGAATTCGCCCGTAAGGTTGAGCAGGCTGGCCTGGCTTTCATTGGTCCATCGCCCGAGGTCATCGACTCGCTCGGTGATAAGACCAAAGCGCGTACCTTGGGTGAGAATTACTACCTCCCTTAACGTAGTCTTCACCATAGTAACACCTGCGCAGCGATCAAAATTGGCGTTCCCGTTGTACCTGGTACCCCCGGGCCCGTCGGCTCTTACTTAGAGGCCAAGGATTTCATTGAGGAATACGGTTTTCCGGGTTGGTGGCCTTTCTTTGCTCTTTATCCGCAACTGCATTTGTGCTGAAATACTCTCCGTCTAAAGTGATAATCAAAGCTGCCATGGGTGGTGGCGGACGCGGCATGCGCGTCGTGCGCGAAGCCTCTGAATTTGCTGATTCTTTCTCTCGCGCTGTGAGCGAGGCTAAATCCGCGTTTGGCGATGGAACAGTCTTCATCGAACGCTTCCTTGAGCGCCCCCGTCATATCGAGGTGCAGATTCTTGCGGACGCTCAGAACAATGTCGTGCATCTATTTGAGCGCGACTGTTCAGTGCAGCGTCGTCATCAGAAAGTCGTGGAGGTTGCTCCTGCGATGAACCTTCCCGAGGAGGTTCGACAGGCTATTCTTGCGGACGCGATTAAGCTTGCAAAGAGCGTCAATTACCGCAATGCGGGTACGGCTGAATTTCTGGTCGACCAACTCGGCAGACACTATTTCATTGAGATCAACCCGCGTATACAGGTTGAGCATACAATCACCGGTAAAGAACTTCACCTACATCTCTTTCTCCCAATTACCAAAATATGCTGCTAACGAATCACTTCCGCATTTACAGAGGAAATCACTGGCATCGACATTGTCGCTGCCCAAATCCAGATCGCTGCAGGCGCGACCCTCGCACAACTGGGACTCACACAAGAAGCAATCACGAGGCGCGGGTTCGCAATCCAATGCCGTATCACGACCGAAGATGCATCACAAAGCTTCCAGCCGGACACAGGAAAGATCGAGGTGTACCGTTCTGCCGGCGGCAACGGTGTACGTCTCGACGCGTCTTCCGGCTTCGCTGGCGCGCAGATCACGGTACACATCCTTCAATTCACTTGCGGTAGTATTGATTTGCTTACGGCCATTTGCTCTATCATGGTCGCTTTCGGCTTATGAAATCTCGGGGGTCCCAATAACCGCTATAATAACGTAACCGCTGCGAGTAGCCACACTATGACAGTTTGTTGGTCAAGATATCCGTCAGTGGGACGACATATGAAGTCGCCCGTCGCAAGATGTTGCGTGCTCTTGTCGAGTTCCGTATCCGAGGGGTCAAGGTATTGTTATCTTTGGAAGAAACTGCTTTTTATATAACTTCACTAAATTAATCTCTCAGACCAACATTCCTTTCTTGTTCCGTCTTCTGACCCATGATGTCTTCATCGCCGGAAAGACCTGGACTACAGTCTGTACACCCTTTTCGCGGAGATAGCCTCTTTAACCTAATGTAATTGTTTCTAGTTCATTGACGACACCCCTGATCTCTTCAAGCTCGTCCAGAGCCAAAATCGCGCGCAGAAACTGCTTGCTTACCTCGGTGATCTTGCTGTTAATGGTAGCTCAATTAAAGGTCAACAGGTAATGTGCTTTCCTTGTTTACCATATCTGCAAACTAATCAACGGCATCGTAAACGTAAGGGTGAGCCTGGGCTCAAGGAAGACATTGTTATTCCGAAATTCGTAAATCGTACCGATGAAAACGGACCACCACTCGACACGTCCGAACCATGTGAGGTGGGCTGGCGCAACATTATCGTCGAGAAGGGGCCCGAGGCATTCGCGCGTGCAGTACGAGAGTACCCAGGTGTGCTCATCATGGATACGACATGGCGTGATGCCCACCAGTCGTTGCTCGCAACGCGTCTGAGGACTGTCGATATGGTCAATATCGCAAAGGAAACGAGCTGGGCACTTGCGAATGCGTTCTCCCTTGAGATGTGGGGTGGTGCGACATTCGACGTAGCAATGCGCTTCTTGTACGAGGACCCTTGGGAGCGTCTGGTACGTCTTTTTATGCTATGCGCTTTCTCCTTTTGCGTCGGATACCTGATACTTTCTTCTTCAGCGCACTCTCCGCAAGCTTGTCCCTAATATCCCGTTCCAAGCTCTTGTTCGTGGTGCAAATGGTGTTGGCTACACAAGCTATCCGTACGATTTTTTCCTTTTTTTTCTTTCAATATTCTCTTATCATCTTGTTTCCTAGTGATAATGCCATCTACGATTTCTCAAGAAAAGCAGTCGAGAACGGTCAGTTCCGGTTTGTCGTATTACTGAACGTTTTGCCAATACTCCCTTTTAGGCCTGGATATCTTCCGTGTCTTCGACTCCTTAAACTACTTTGGTAAGCATATACACTTTATTTAGCGAAGTGAGTACTGACAGCTTTACAGAAAATGTTAGTTTGAACCCGAATCGCTTTTCGCTATGCATTAAACTGATTTACTGGTGAATGCTTAGTTGAGGCTCGGTATCGACGCTGCGAAAAAGGCTGGTGGTGTCTGTGAAGCTGTCGTTTGTTATAGCGGAGACGTTGCCAACCCGAAAAAGACGAAGTATACTTTGCAGTACTATCTCGACTTTGTAGACCAACTCGTCTCTGAGGGCATTCACATCCTCGGTATCAAGGATATGGCTGGTCTTCTCAAGCCTGAAGCCGCCAAATTGTGTGTCCATTATTACTGAAGCTGCGATTTGAAACAGTGCCTAACCCGAGCTCTAGACTCATCGGCGCAATCAGAAAGAAGTACCCTGACCTCCCCATACACGTGCACTCGCATGACACCGCCGGCATTGCTGCCGCTAGCATGCTTGCCGCCGCTGCTGCAGGCGCTGATGTCGTCGATGTTGCGATTGACAGCATGTCTGGTCTGACTTCGCAACCGTCTATGGGCGCAATCTGCGCCGCACTGGAGCAGTCCGCGCTTGGCACAGGCATCCGCTACGAGGACATCCAAGCGCTCAACCTGTACTGGACGCAGGTCAGGCAGTTGTACAGCTGCTTTGAAGCTAACGTGCGCGCATCGGACTCGAGTGTGTTTGCGCACGAGATGCCGGGTGGACAGTACACAAATCTTATGGTAACGCGTATCCCTCTGATTATTAATACTCGGTCTGACATGTTCCCAGTTCCAAGCATCGCAACTTGGTCTTGGCACGCAGTGGACAGGTAGAAAATATCTGTGACTTTAACCTTTATTTACTCTGGCTGACCTCTGCTTTAAAGAAATCAAACAGAAATACATCGAGGCCAATGAGTTGGTGAGTTGGATAACCCTGTGTGATTATACGTTCACTTACGTATTTCCTTCTAGTGTGGTGATCTCATCAAGGTAGACACTCAGAGTTAATGGAGGGCGAGAGTTTAAGCGAGTTATTAATATGTTTAATTAGGTTACGCCGTCCTCCAAGGTTGTCGGGGACTTTGCGCAGTTCATGACGTCGAACAAGTTGTCGAAGAAAGACGTGCTGGAGAAGGCCGAGCAGCTCGATTTCCCGTCATCTGTTGTGGAATTCTTCCAAGGCTACTTGGGTCAACCTGTTGGCGGGTTCCCCGAGGACTTGCGCTCGAAAATTATTCGCGACAAGCCGCGCATCGACGGCCGCCCGGGAGCTACCATGGAGCCGTTGGATTTCAAGAAAATCAAGGCGGAGCTGCGCTCGAAATATGGAAAGCATATCACGGATGCGGATGTTACGTCCTATGTGATGTACCCCAAGGTCTTCGACGAATATCAAGTCTTCCTCGAGAAGTATGGCGACCTCAGCGTAATCCCTACGCGTTATTTCCTCGGCAGACCGGACATCGGGGAGGAAATGCACATTTCGTGCGTGTCTTATCCCTTCTTTCTGCACGTGTTGACCACGATTGTGACTGACTGAAATTTTACAGTATTGAGAAGGGGAAGACATTGATTCTGCGCCTGTAAGTTCTGGGTTTCATATGGATTTTGCCGCTTGGACATGTGGCTGACAATAGGTGGATTCTAATTAGGATGGCTGTTGGACCCGTTGTTGAAGGCAAGGCGACTAGGGATGTCTGGATAGAGGTCAACGGCGAAGTCCGCGCGGTACCAGTTGAAGACAAGAACAGCGCGGTTGAGACGTTCACTAGGGAGAAGGCCACATCTGCACCTGGGTCCGTGGGCGCCCCGATGTCCGGTGTTGTCGTCGAAGTCAGGGTTAAGGAAGGCCAGGAAGTCAAGAAGGGTGATGTTGTCTGCGTGCAGAGCGCCATGAAGGTTAGTCCTTATCTCGGATCTTGCAAGAATAATTTGTTTTCGGCATCTTACGTTTGATACCTTCCGCAGATGGAGTCTGCAGTAAGCGCACCCGTCTCGGGGCACATCAAGCGTGTCGCGGTGCTGGAAGGTCCGTCCTTGCGTTTTCACTAGCTCCATTCGGCGACGGTGCTCACAGTTCTCGTCATTTTCCGCAGGCGATTCCATTTCACAGGGCGATCTCATTGTCGAGATAGTCCACTAGAAGATGTTCCTTAACTCTATTCGTTCATATGTCGTGCTCACATCAACCAATTCTCAAGAGCGAGGGAAGTGTAGGCATAGTGAAGATCCGAACACGTGTGGCCCTATTTTGTAATACGAGGGCCCGAAGCCCCAAACAAGAG
This sequence comes from Coniferiporia weirii, assembly GCA_024195185.1. Taxonomy (NCBI): domain Eukaryota; kingdom Fungi; phylum Basidiomycota; class Agaricomycetes; order Hymenochaetales; family Hymenochaetaceae; genus Coniferiporia; species Coniferiporia weirii. The sequence continues at coordinate 53,041 of JAKOPK010000065.1, forward strand.
CTATTGGCAGAATATATTTACTTATACAGTCTCTTGCGTAACCGATTGGAGTGAGATATGACGGCTTTACCGCGGGTGGAACCAAATTTGTTCACAACTATGGTCAGCCACCGTGGTCAGCCGACCAGAAGTCTGAACTCTAATTAAGGTCTAAGTTATAAAGTAACCCCAGTACTGTCCTGTGTCTTGAAGCGACCGCATACGCAGCCCATTTTTCCACGACATTCCAGCGCAGGAACAAACCCACGATCCGGGCAAATGTAAGCACCAGAACTAAAATCCCCGTTACCGTATCAAACGTTCACGGCACGGCCTTGACTGAGATTAATATCGAATCCTTAATCGCTTGTTCCAAGTCAGATTTCCAAAGTCATCAAACCAGAATAGCAAATCAATCGACGCGCAACTGATATGTCCGACAGTGTGAAGATCACCGCTCCGTTGAACGGAAGGATCAGCGTGAAGGCACTTCAGGGGAGTTATGTGAAAGAGGGTGACCTTGTCGCCGTCCAGATTTCAGCGAAAGTAAGAAAACTTCTTGTGGATATGATGACACGCTTAATTATGGAACTTCCCCCTTTTCATGAATGAAGACGGAGAGCCAGATCAAAGCGCCCAGGGCTGGACGTGTGACGAGCATTGTGGGAGACGGGACTAGTCTAACCGAGGGGGAGATTATCGCAGAAATTGGGGATTGATTTAATTCCGGAGGGTGGTTTTGACGTGCCTGCTCAGACGCTCAGACAGCCGCAGCTTCAGAAAACAGAATGTCATCAGAATAATCTTGATTTGTATACTTGTATATTTGTATTCTTGCATCTTTGTATCAGGAGCGAGTAACATTGATAAGTGCAGACGCCGCTCTCAGGCGATCTATCATTTCTTGATGAAGTTCCGCAACGACGTCCTGACCGCAGATCGCTTCAGTACGCTAGAAAAAAATGAAGGGCCGAGTAAAGCCGGCGAGAAGTGACTTACACCTGCAGGCTTGATTTCGTTCACAAGCCCTATGCCAGTGCCTGACCACACAAGCATTCCGGCGGGGTCACCTTCACGGGCAGCATCTTGGAAATACCGCCGCGCCTCTTCGAGATCTCCACCGCGTTCTACGCGTTCCACGGTCGTATTTCTGAGCGCACGCCCGTCAATGCCAGCGGGCCAACCCTCTGTCCCGCGGACCGCGTCAAACGCGGTCGTTCGCACGGTGGAAGTTGCGTGCGCCGCGAGAAGCGCCGCCTTCTGTGCGGACGTGTAGCGGGCTTCGGGTGTGAGCAAGAAGCGCGTCCCGAGGACGACCCCCGAAGCACCTAGCGTGAGAAGTGCCGCAGCATGTGCGCCAGTGGCCAGCCCACCTGCCGCGAGAACAGGAGTCGTTCTGCGCGCACTTTGGGGTGTGAGAGTGTCTGCCTGTCGACCGTTCTCAAACGACTTCAGAATCTCAGGCACCAAAGCCAGTAGCGGTGGGGCGGCGCCGTGGCCATGTCCCCCTGATTCGATACCTGGAAAAAATGTGTGAGAGATAGAAGGGAAGAACGACGACAGACAAGGGTTCCAGGAAAGGGAAGTCCTGTATTAGCTGGGAGTGGTGGTAAGGAGGCAGAGATTTTGGAAGAAATAGGAACCTTGGGCCACGAGGACGTCGACGTCCCACTCATCAACGGCAACATTGGCTTCTTGCAAGGTGTTTACGAGGACGAATATGAGCGTCTTGTGCGGCGACGATCTGCGGTTGTCAATCGAGCGAACTAAGTGCACCCATTTCCCGAGATTGACCCCAAATGCGAACCAGACCGCGGCGACACGCGCTTCCAAAGCGATCGAAAGCAGCTCCGCAGTCTTTCCGTCTGGTTCGTCGAGCTTCCAACCAATAAAGCCCACGCCTATCGCCACCGGAGCGGCTTGAGAGCCTGAAAAGCTGTCGTGATTGGCAGAGTCATTGTTTGTGCCCAAGGGATCCTGAAGAACAGAACGAGCTAATTTGAGCTCGCTCAAGAACGCCGCTGCATCGTCGTATCCTGGAAAACTCGGACGCAAAAGTACGAATAGGAAGAATTAGAAAGAACATCAAAAGTAATAAGTTACCGGGAGACGGGAAGACAAGTGCGGGGATTGAGAGGGAGGCTACGAATTGCGCACACCTGCTGCCATGAAACCAAAGCCTCCTGCGAGGGAAACCTGCGCCGCAAGTGCGCCCCCGCTTGCCCCAGCCATGGGGGGTGCAATGATGGGAGTTCTGATGTCTTTCGTTACGGTCGCAGATTTGTAAACAAAGTCTCCGGTCAGCAGTGGCCTGTAGCTCCGTGGAAGAACCTCCAGACGCACTCAGAAGACGTGTTATTGGCGTATCTATCGCATCCATGGCAAGTGTTCCTTCCTTTCAGGCAGTCCTAAACGTTGGAGGGTAAGAAAGTACTCGTCTCGACGCCTTTTCAAGAGCAAAACTCTTCGCCGGTGGCGCTTCGTGAGTCAGGCTCTTTACTAAGTGTAACTTTAGATGCGCTGAGTAGTTGAAGCTCCGCGGCCTCGTCCAACACGCGTTCAGCACGTGCCGCTGATTGTCCAAAACAGGAAGGTGTTTCAGCACCGACGAGATTATTCGACCGTCGCCCGTCGACGACATCCAGGCAACTCCTTCTCCTTTGTAGCAGTTGTACTCAACTACGTTACAACCATGGTGAGCAGACCTATGCGTATGGCTGTCATTTTCTGTGCATTCTCTAATGATCGTGCATCGATTAGCCTCCTCCAAAAGCCAAAGGCGGGAAGATGCTCTCGCTGATCAACTGGCGTCTCAAAATCACGCTCAACGATGGTCGTGCACTTACCGGACAGATGCTTGCATTTGATAAGCACATGAACCTCGTCCTTGCCGATTGTGAAGAGTTCCGGCGCGTACGGGCGAAGAAGAAAGCGGGAGAGGAGGGTCCTGCACCGGAACAGGAGATCAAGCGCACGTTAGGGTTGGTGATCCTGAGAGGGGAGGCAGTCGTGAGCTTAAGCGTGGAAGGACCGCCGCCGGTTGTGGATGAAGACAAGAAGACTGGAGGGGTACGTATTTGTTTATCCTGTCTGTTTGCTCAAACTATCTGTATAGCACGACCTTGCTTGTGCGCATTCACTGATGCGTTTTCTTCCATTCCTTAGATCCTCCCTGGTCCTGGCCGTGGAATGCCTGCCGGTCGTGGCATGGGTATGATGCCTCCGAGTGCGTTTGTCGTCATACATTGAAAGATTTGTTTATTGACGCGATCTTGTTTATTCCAATTTCTACAGTGGGTGCTCCGTCGTTTGCACGTCCGCCTGTACCCTTTGGTGGTCCTCCGGGTATGCCAGGCGCTCCTCCTCCTGGCTTCCGTCCCCCTGGCTTCCCTCCGGGCATGCCTTTCCCTCCCCCGCCGGGCTTCGGCGGTGGCCCTCCTCCTGGGTAAGTCCGAATACCACACACCTCCCTCAGTCATTTCGGCTGCAAAAAAAATGCAAGAAATAAACGACTGATGAACTATCTTCCATTTCGCCAGGTTCCAGCCTCCTCCGCAATGAGGTGGTCGTAATGTGATCCGGGTGTGTGTGTGTAGGCTCTGCGTATCGTGTAGTAGAAGGTCGGTTGGGTGCTTCCGGTTAAAAAAAGAGATTTTGTGACGATTGACATATCACATAGCACGCACTTGACGAATGTATACTGTGGTTTAATGCACTGTTTTCTTTTCTTGTCCTTCCTGTTGCCTCATTTTTGCCTGGACGATGCAATCATTAACGCCGACTAAATTAGGCGCTCTGTCATTGCCGGGGACTAGGCTCTGGCATGCCATCCTCCATTTGTACTTCGAGTCCTCAGCGGCGCGTCGGCTTCACGTTTGGGGCGACCGGAACTTCACCTGATGCCAGTGTGTGTGTGATATTTCAATGTTCGACTCTGTTAAAACGCGCGCTACACTCTACGCCAAGCCTACATCGCTACTTACGCGTTCAAATTTTGTATCCGAGATTGACCGTCGTACATGATAACAAAGCGCGTTTTACACATGCTGCATGGTTGGGAGGGAAAGAGGGTAGGGATCCGCCAAGGTGGGGGGGACGAAATGAAAAAGGGACCCTTCTACCCCGATTTTCATGGCGGGCGTGCCATTAGATTTGAGAAATCGCTGTGGAGAAGATTAACTCTCGTAAGTTCTGAACTCTCCTACTTTTGCAATTGTAGCGGGGTTGTACATACTTCAAGGGGCATCCTTAGTCACGAACACTAAACGTATGTAAGCGCTTTTCGGGCTGATAGTGATACGAAAAACGCTGCGAAAAAATGCGGTAGCAGTTTGATACGACATAAGTACACGCCAACAACGGCTTCTATATTTTTTTTAGTTGTGACCAACACTGGGCGAAGTAATAGTTACGAAAATCCAAAAGTCTATTCTACAGCTTCCTCGAGGAGGTGAAGGGGAAAAAGAAAACGTGTCAATAAAAAAACAGAAAGAGGAAAAAGAAAAGGGTTGAAGACAAGCCATGCCTTTTTAGAGGTTTATTAAGCTGGGGGGAGCCAGGGTCAATTAGGTTACGCTGCATACAGAGACGAAAGTGCTGGACGGGCGCAGGTTTTGATCCAGGGGCGCACGTTCTCCATGCCTTTTCTAAAGTCCAGAGTCAGGGCTGGTCCCCCCAAGTGATCGGAGTATGTACAATGCGAAGGCTGGGTTATCTTATTTTTTAATTTTTTAATTTCTTTTATCATTTTATCTCCCGCTTGAACGCTGATTTTTACTATAAGCACATTATTCTGAGGGTCAGGAATATCTGGAAAAGCTGATTTCTTTTGGTCGGTTCGGCAGTATCCGAGAGGCATCGTAGATCCCCTCTCCCACTCTTGCAGAATGGATAACACCGCCTCCATAATCGTCGACGGAGCTCAAGCAATTAATATTATATCTGACCTTAAGGAAAGTTATACATGAATAAATGGAAATACTCATGTTTCTTGACAAGTCATCATACGAACGGCACATCAAACCCGCATCGTCAGTCATGGCAACTTAACAATGATGCTTATTACGACCAGGGCTCGCCAGGGGAACGGCTGGAGGATAAGGCGAGTCCGTTCGACACCATCCCTACGTCCCTTCACGGCAGGAATAGAGAACAAAATGCCAGGAGGGAGCTCGGGCTCCTAGCAGCTCACCGTACGTGCGTAGCAGCGGGCGAAGCTTCGCATTACCCCGTACCTGTGCTCGGATCTGCTCTGGGTCACGGCAGTGCCGAGCTTTCGTCCAGCAGGGCATCTGCCACTGCCAAGGTCCTCTCACCCCTCCCTCCCTCTCTACAGCTGCATTCTTGGCGACACCATAGTATCATTCATCCAAGCACGTTCGTCTTACATTCTACCTGTCCACCGAGACCTGATTTACGCGCGCACCTGCCACCGACGCGAACGTGCTTTCCCGAATCTATCAATTCCCTCTCCCTTTCTTTCCCTATCCGTAACTCAAGCTCGACCAGGAAGAAGCACCGCTCGCCAGCGCGATTTAGCGCCCGAGATACGATGACGATGCATCTCGGCCAATGCCGCTCGCTGACAGCTCTCCTCCTTACGCGGATAAGTAACCATATCGCATTTTGTGGCATATGACGCCCAAGCCCAGGGTAACCCTATTCAAAGCACCTAAACGTCAGCAGCCGCTCTCGTCGCCGATTTGATTTTCTTTCGCTTTCGCTTTCAATAGTGAATAGCGTATATGCGCATGCTTAAGCGCGGCAATTAAGACTTAAAGCGCCCGCGTCGGCTGGTGTCGCAATTAAACGACGACTCGGGGGTGGCCGAACAGAACAGGCAAGTTGGATGCTCCAAGTCGCTATAGCTAGACGAGGAGGGGGGCACTATAGGTTATGTCGGGCGGAGCTTGGGATGCGCTACGACTGTACGAGGCACCAGTGCGCGTCAGAGGACCAGCGATCTCTGAGCGGGTCAGCTGGTGCCGACGGCTCGCCCTACGATAGTTTTACTTACTATGGTGACCCAAGAGCGTGCCGAACTCCACCAGCTTTCCCCTGCCGTGCTCATTATTAGAGAGTGTCTTAACTTGAATAATACTAATCTCGAAATCCCGATCATTTTTGATGTCGAATCCGCTGCGCCACACCGCCCACTGCGTCATACAAACTGTCCACGCGGGCGAAACGGCACATCCATTCGACCCGCCGCAGCCTCAGATTTGCTCAAAGGGAAACACGAATGCAGAACGCGACTTACTAAATGCAATCGTGAAATTCAAACGCAAATGCAAACGCGAATGCAGATACATATTTAACCGCGGCCGATCCCAGATCGCCCAGAAGCTCCGAAGCGCGCCACATGAATGAATCGTAAGTAAGCAAGCACAGGTTGTGATACACAAGTAAGCTACTTACACATATAAATCCGCAACTTAGTAAGTTGCCAGTTTGACGCGCAGGATAAGCTATGATTATCCGGCTCTGGCCCATCTTTTTTTGTTGAGGGGCTGCCGCACGGGAAGCCCCGAAAGTCGACAGCAGCCTTCCCAGCCGTTTCAGGGCATAACCCGGTGTATTGTATTATATCATATTGTATTGTATTTTTTGCAGCCTCGCAAATAACACCGCAGCGAAAGCCTGACTCGAGGTGAGCAAGCATCAGAACACTTTGGAGCAGACCGCAGCCTGAGGCAGCTGACTTGGAACCTTGGGTAATCAACCCATTCCGAGCGCGCAATCGCATCGTACGCGTCAAGTCGCGGCGGACGTGGGTCCGCTCAGGGCGCCTTGGCGGGAGTTTTCGCTTGATGCCGCAGCAGAAGGAAGCACCGGCCTGAGGCGCAGTAGCTTGCTCTCCTCTCTATCCTGCGCTCGAGTCGGAGGACGGTCCTGAGTCCTGACGCGGCATCGAGATCGGCGAGGACAAGAAAGGGAGGGTGCCGGGTGCCGAAGGCGGCGGCGATCTACGCCCGACGTCGTTTTCGCCTGATGGGGATACGGGTCAGTGGACACTCACGCGCCGTTTGTCTCTTAATTGCGTTAATTGCGATGGGAGAGGGAGAGTCGCGCGGGGGTTGCCGAAGGTCTTGATTGATAGGTGTCATGCTGGTAAGCGATCGCCTTTTTCGAGATTTTCTTTCTATCGTAGCCTTCTCGCACGCTCGCGATCAATTAAGCATTTATTAGACGTGGTATGATACGATATGATTCGGGATATGTAGTCTGATATCGCGCGATTACCAAGTGGACACCGAGCCCGGGCGAACTAGTTGTGCAGTGCTCAGTCATGCACCGTTCCCGGATTGCCATTATTTAGTAGTAGTCAGGGTCGGCGTAATTGCCGGCGGTGGAAAGGCAGGGCGGGACCTTCCTCTTCGAACACTTCAGGTTCGGAGCGCTCACGATTGTGGGCTATATCAGGAAAAAGCCGGTATAGAGCGCGGTTGTTTAAGAGATAGTGAGACTGGAGACGAAAAGAAAGCTAGGCTGAAAGGAAGGAAGTATATTAGGGATTAGGCTTGGATACCGAGTCGCAAAGGGCTTGTGGAGCTCGCTAACCTGGGTCTATAGTGCTAGTGCCAGTGTTAGCAGCAGAATACACACTCAGAACCGACATACAGTGCATGACCAGCTGTCAAATAAACCTATTCCACCAGACCCTACTAAAACGGACAATAATACGCAAGTTACAGGAGATAGCACGTATGCATTATGCATTTGTCGACTGCCCGATCGTCCGGTGACTTATTTACACTTAGCGAAAACTAGAGCGCGATCGTGCGCGCTCGCGCACGCAAGAACCCGAGAAGGTCCTAAACAAACTCGGACCCAAACATCAAACATGACCACGCGAAACTCTAGATAGACAAGGTAAAATCCATGCGTCCATCCACGCGCCCGTAGAATCGCGACGCGACGCAGTCAATTAACTGTAAGCCAACTGCATACACAACATGATGCCGCCAAAGTAGCCACAGTTAGCTTAGACTCGAACGCGGTCGCAAGAGGACACTGTGTCCGGAGTGGGGTGAGAGAAGGGTAGTGGGCGAAGCGTAAGAGCAGCGTCCATTTCGTTTTGAGAACGACCCCTGAAACGAGCCGACACGGGCTGATAGGGCTTGGCGCGGGATGCGTTGCGCGCATGTACATTTACATAGAGTCCTGCTGCGTGCGGCGCCGCCAGTTTTGCGGTCGTATTTCCAGTCGCAGTCGCAGTTGCAGTGCAGCAGCGCGCAGCTAGTGAATGTACTAGCCAAGAGCCCAAGACTCAGACTCAGACTCGAAAGTCCGGGTCAGAAGACACAGACTCGGACTCGGAAACACGCGTGTCCCCCAGGCTTCTCTAAAGAACGAAAGTAAGGGAAAGAGAAAGGAAGGAAAAGAAAAAGCGGCAACTTACCTCTATCTCCGAGTGCCGGTCGCCTCGCCGAGAGGATAGCTTCTGCACGAGCGAGCCCTACTGCGCCCACTAGTATTGCGATTAAGCTTTGTAAATTACGTGTTGCGGGATAACGAGGCTCGAGGCTCTCTAAAGTGTTCCCATTGAGATGTATACTTACTGCACTGCAGCCGCCACGTTAATTATTTTGTTACGGAATGGCTGTAGACGATACGAACAGGTCTCAGACTCGGGGTAGGTAATCGGCACCGCCGACACGATGAATATAGGGGCAAGAGGGGTCTCTCAATATTGCGGGGGAAATTACCGCCGGCGGGACAAGGAAACAATTTCGTCGAATAACGCATGACCAAAAGCCAGACGCCCAAAAAAGGGCGGTTTCCGATCTGCACCGCAGAACACGCGGGCAAACAAGGGGGGAGCCTGAGGGAGAGGAGGGTTACAGACGCATTTTTCGTAACACACCCGATTAATTGTACTTAGCGTTTCACCAGAAGGTGCACATCGGCTTCTAGAACGCCTACCCCAGGATTCGGAAACATAAATTCGTCCAGGGGGGGGAAAGAGTACGTAGAAGGGGGGGTGGGGGCATTGCAGACCGCGTTTCGGAAACTCCCTTGTCTTTGCCTTTGTCGTAGATCAGGTTCGACGCTATTGTAAATTGGCCGAGTGCCCAAAAAAAAAAATGACCCCATCAGAAGCCACGCGCCCATACGTAGAGGGCTTAGCGCAGGACGCGCCCGCCGTATTCCGCGATCCGTTTCTCGTTATCTCGTCATTTTGGATGTGTCGGTGTACCTGGCGCAAATCATGCGTTAGTAAGCGCGCGACCTTGTTGCCTCAAGATAATAAATACTGAGAGGAACGACGCGTGCACGGTGCACCGGACGCGAAAAAACAAACGAGCAACGGCGCATTTTACTCGCTTGGCACTCGTACTCCCTTTTCACTCTCCTAGCTGGGAAGACAGAAGTTTTCCTTGCTTTTTTTTTCTCGAGTGCAAAAAGTGAGGCGAGATCGGAGAGCGCCACCTTCAAGTGATAAAGGCACGCCCGGCAAAGCCCGGTACTAATACCCGATATATCCAGAGTTCAACGACTGAATAGCAGGAGTTGAGTTCGATCGAGTTCTTTTTTTTCCTTTCTTTTTCCAGAGTACGGGAAGAAACCTTGAAATTGTTCTGCGCAGCGTCTTCCGAGCTGTGCATTTTAGTTCCGCTTCGCTGTAGAGGGTGCGAGGTTACTCAGGAGGGAGACAGACGAAAATGGGAAGAGCAACGCCACAAAGCAGTCGTCACTTCTTTTTTTTTCGCTTTCTGTGTAGACTACTCTCTGCGGGTTGCCCCTGACAATCCGAATAGACTCGGAAGTCAGGAGCTGGTATTGGCATTGTACTGTATTGCATTGTGTACGTACTGGACGGCCAAGCACCTGGCAACAGAGGAGAGAAGCGCTTTGGGGTGGAGAGAGAGAGAGAGAAGAGAAAGGGAAATAGGACAAAGAACGCGAGAGCAAAGACCGGAAGCGGGAGGTTGGGGTACTAAAAATTGGAAGAAGCCTGCGAGTCCGACGACGCGCTCTCACAGGAAAAGACTAAAAGAGGCGGAGAGGGAGAGTGGTGCAGAGTGAACTGGGCGACTCCCATGCGAAGCCGCGCGGGGACAGTTAAAGGGGGTAATGCTGCTACCGCCACTACGCATTCAGCGCCCAGCGCCCAATGCCGGGGACTGCGATCCTAAAGAAGGCGGGAAAGAGAGACTCAGAGGAGAGAGCTGGTACTGTGCAACGCCTTCTGTGCATCGCAGACGCCGGAATAGGAAAGGTCCGGGAAGTCGAAGCCGGGGTATGCTGCGGAAAAAGGAACCGCCGCCGCCGCCTCCACTTACACCTTCACCCACCGCTGCTACGTCGGGCACAGAAGGCGAGAGTTGGAGAGGGTGGGCGACGGAGGGCTGCCGGGCTGGTCTGTCGACGTCCGCATTCGCGACGCTCGGCCACGCTGCCCGTACCCATCCCTCTGGGTCTCTCCCATTCTCCTCTCGCTCAACACCTCGGCGGGTGCCGGTCACGGTGACAGAGAGCCGGACCACACATCGCACGGGCGTCACACAACTGAATGGCGAACGAAGCACACGAAGGCCCGAACCCGCGAAGAACGAAGGACGAAGTCACGAAGGTCGTTGTAAGAAGCAGCGACGTATATAATAAAAATAAACAATATTGCAGCGACCGCATGCTCGCACGAGTTCTTTGGGGTTTCGCCCTCCCTTCGCCTTCTCTTCTCGGAAGGGGAGCGACTTCCTTAAGCGGCAGTACACAGCCAGCTGCTTGTCCCCGGGTGCCCTTCTGGGCTGATGTCCTGCCGATGCCTTGCTGATGCTGATGCAGATGCAGACGCTGAGGCCCTGCGTGCTGCGCTGGCAAAGAACTTCGCGGTCTAAGTAGTGTGTTAAGCTCTTGTCTGTCTGTATGCGTCCGATACGGTCCCGCAATGGGCTTGCGGCGAAATGACGATGACGACGACAATGATGATGATGATGATGATCGTCCGAGTGTGTTTAATATTAAACACCAGTAACTCGTTTCCTGGTATCCAGGACGCATGCGGAAATGCCGTGAGGCTAGCCCTCCCTCTCATCTCTTCTCCAAAGATGGGTCCCCTCGAAATTTTCTGAGCTCGCCAAACGTAGACGATCGCCATCCGAAGCGACGAAAAGAGGGAAAACCAAAAAATTTATAGTTCTGTATCGTGCTGTGCCATGTTCCCGCTATCGCTACCGCCACCGTCGGCCGCGCTAGGACCCACAGCGCACCCACGGCGGGGCGAGTCAGCGCGACTCAGGGATCGGCGGGCGTGGGACTAAGCGCGCGCTAACTACAAACAGGACATCGATCGGCGGCGGCGGACAACGACCATGGGTGCGGTGCGGCGCACTTAGCTTCCGCTATTCCATCATCACCACTACCCTGCTCTATTTACCTATCACTAGCACTATCATCCCCGCCTACTAAGACCGCGATCACCGCCGACGGTGATGAATGGCAGAACGGAACAGAATAGAACAGACCAACGAACAGAACATACGGCGCCACCCGTCGACCCTCCCCTCCCAGGCAGCGCCGTTTGCCGTGCGCGCACATCAGGGCTGAATTTTGACTTCTTGTAAGATGTCGTTAGTTATATATCAAGTCAAATTGTCGATTTCTACAAATCCATTAGGAAAATCCACCATGCCCATATATATCCGTCGTGTGGACACACAACGTACTCAGGGGCGGCACTGCAGCTCTCGCCCCAGCGCCCGGACCTGGTGCTAGTGCTGAAATGCACATACCGCCGCCCCAGGGGCTCTGCCGCACGTCCTAGCCCGGACATCAGCGGGGAGAGGAGCGGTCGCGACGCGGCTGACGTCCCCTCTTCCCCCGAGTTCCTTCTCTCGGGCGACGCCGACTTCAAGCTGAGCAACGGAGCGCCCATCCATCATCAAGAACACTCAAATATATACGCACAATGCATCCGTACTTGGACACGGACTTACCTGGACATACTTACCTGGACATGGATGCATGGATGCATGGAAGTGAAAGGGCGCCCCCGCAACTGATATATGCTGCCAATATTAGGCTGCGTCCGCCGAGACCCAATTGTGGCTGGCTCGTGGCTCTGGCTCGCTGGTGTGGCGACCGGTGACCAGTGAACGACGTCCGGCCGTCCGCCGACCCGCCGTATTGGACAAGCAGAACCCGAACTTGGACTTAGACTTGTACTTGGAGCGCGGGAGGGGCTTGGCATCCAACTCGGCAACACAATGCATTGTATTCAAGTTGCATTGCATTACACCCAGCTTGCGGCGTTAGCGCGCACATTAAGTAGTACGTGTCTGTTAGACTGAGAGGGTACTCATTCACACTCGCGGGTAAAGTCCAGATCATCATTAATCCTTCGTGATTCTGATATTTCACACCTTGGAGTGGGAGCGCTCAGCGGACGTTCTAACTGTATAGCTTAATTCTCATCATGTGACGGAGTCCGCCGAGTTCGTTGAGTCGGCTGCGTCCGAGCCCAAGTCCAAGTCCAAGTCCGAGTCGGCTGGCGACAAAGGGGAGACAAGGGCGTTGATGGAAGACGTACGGTTAACCGGCGTACGTGATCCCGCCGGCGGAGGCCGGCACTTTGCGCTTCGCGTCTCGGGATCTGCCGAAACGAGGCTCCTGCAGCCGTCAAAATTAGTACGTACACCGTTAGTACGCGCACCAGGGCCAGCTAGGCCTGGCCCTGCCGCAACCGTACGCGCAGTCTGTGCCTGCCCGCTCGTTCTTGCTGCCTTCCAGGACACTGCGACGAACACGGAGAGAGAAAGAATCGCGTTCGGGCAGCGTCGGGGCTCGGATGTTCAGCAAGAAGTGAGCCAGACCTAGATCTCTCGGCCACTGTATAATATTTTGGACGTTGGAGGGAAGTACTTATTCGTATCCGGGGCCCGACGCGGCCGCCCGACGGGCAAACAGGCAAGCAGGCACTTATCCCTTCTACGTGCACATACATGCTTACTTGCTTATCAATAGGTGTACTGCGCCAGGGCTTCAAGCCTTTATCGCCTTGAAAAAGCACCGAAGGCTGCGCATTGCGCACGCGGCAGGACCCGCCTTCTCTCCCTCCTTCCCATTAAGTATACCCGTGCCATTTATCACACATATACGTACAGTAAGTACTTACTCACTTACTTCCCGCGACGCTTCAAAGTCCTTCGCGCTCAAGTCCGAATCCGAAATCCGAATCAATCAATTTGACTGATTTCGACGTTCGATGTTTCGATTTTCGACAATCCAAATCTAATTCATTCATTTCCCAGTATTACTTGTACATAACTTATGTAAACCAACGCGGCAGCCCTCACGCGAGCGCGCAAGTTCCCGGCCGAACGCACGGCACGGCGCATATATACGACTGGCGGCGGGCGACCCGAGGCCGGGGGTAAGTAGCTATAGCGCCAGCGTCGTCTTGGCACTGACACCCGCGAGCCTGAGCCTGAGCGTCGCATCGCCCTGCAATCTCATTCGCAGTACAGCATGATGCAATTTTTTCAGTTGAAAGGACAACAGATAATCGTCCAAAAGGATGAAGTTGAACATCGGCAAAGTTGATATCAAAATAAGATATCTACAGTACCTACTCTATCTTGCCTTGCAGTAAGCACGTCCTGATAAGTAATACAATACAATATTGTAATGCCCTGGGCGCTTGAGCTTCTCCACCTCCAACCCCTTCCTCCCCGCTCCCGCGCGCGAAGGGGCGAAAGGCCGAAGGCTTCGCGGGTTTCTCCCTTCCTTCTTTTCTTTTCCGTTCTTTTTCTTTTTTCCTTTCTGTTTCTTATGCTTCTTAGTCAGGCGAGCTGCGAGAGTAGGCATTTATATTAACGTTTGTGCGAAGCGCACGGGAACGCCCGTGGAGGGGGTGAAGCCGCGCCACTGGCACTAACTATTACTTCATCCCGCACCATTTCTTTCCCCTTCGATGTGGATGTGGATGTGGACGTCGAAGGCGTTTCCGAATGAATTGAAAAAATAATTTACTTAATATATTCGGGTTTGGAAGAAAGAGCCCGCCATTGAGGTGTCACGTCTGTCCGTTTGTCTATCTCTTTTCGAGCGGGGACCAGAGAGATCGAGACCAAGGTACGGAGGTGAGACTATGTACATAGTGAAACCCGAGACACGTTTGTACGATTGACGATCGTCCCGAGAGGCCTCAGCGGGAATGCGGGTGCGGGTTCCTTAATTATGTCCACCGAAATGATGATGCTGATGTCAGTACAGTACCACTCTGGAGTCTGGATCTCAGAGGACTCGGAGGTGCCCGCCGCCACTGGCAGAATCGGGGCCACAGGGCGCACCGCCGCGCGACTCGAGCGCTGATCACGAAGGGGAAAAAAGCGGAAGAGAGATGTCAGATAGGGCGGGGAAAGGCTTTAGGGGCCGACCCTTCTGACTGAACGCTGCTGCTGATGATGATGATGCTATCCCAACGTCGTCTTAACTCTTTTTTTTTCACTGACCTCGTTCACGTCGATCACGCTCATGATCCACATTATGTAGTATTCATCACGTACGAATTTAAAGTTATCCGCGCCCGCAGATCCAGAGCGAACAGCTGCTCTCGCGTTCATGGAGAGACGGAGGGGCGGGTATGGATCCGATCCCGATCCCGACTCCGACTCCGACGTGTCTCGGATCCGGAGCTGGACCCGGATCTGTCGTAGATTCGAGTCTCGTGCTGAGGGGAGCATGCGAAAAGTAATGCACACAGATTGCAGAATGCAGAGAGATACGGTAGATGTGCATTAGTCGTAGAATATGGAGATGTGGAGATCCTATTGTCTCAGGCTGCAAGCTGGTGACCACTACAATCTCGCCTGGAGCACCAGATCCGCCTTGGGTCGGTCGTGCGGTGCGGGACCGCCAGCATTGAGATTACGCAGAGTTCGAGTAGTTGAAATTGAACTTGGAGCTGAACGCGACCTTGGCGCCGAGGATGTGTGATGTAAGTCGGGAAGCGCCGGAGGCACGGAGCTTGACGGGTTTTGGGGAGTAGCGGACAAGGTCCAAGGGGCGCCAGAGTAGAGCTGGAGATAGACGTGGCCTCACGTGTCGCGCTCGCAGATATCGAGCTCGCGACAGGGAGGGTGATGTATTCGTCGGGACCTGAGCCAGAGTGCACGGGTGAGCCCGACTACTATACGCAAACGCCCGGCGGTGAGTCAGCGCTCCTGACGCGAATCCGCTTCAGACTCAGACGCATGATGCTGGCGTTTTCCGCTACTCGGCTCTTTTTCCTTCACATTAATTTTTTTCTTTCATTTAATCTGTACGTCTATATGTCTGTTTGTCTGTGTGTTCGCGAGGGAGCCGAACGCACGGATTAGTATAGATGTTTGATGCAGATGACGTCGTCCCACCCACCCGCGCGCACGCCCGTCACGCCGCACGCCGCCACATCCGAGTCGGATGCTATATCCGAAAGCCTGTTTTTAAAGTAAAAAAGTAAAAATACATACACGCACAGCTCGTGCATACATACATACATGTACTGTATGCGCCGTGTACCATACACTTGCTTACCCCAAACCACCCAGGGGATGGCGCCGCCGGCGCTGCGATCGCGCGTCGGAGCGTGCCGCTGAAAGCCGCGGGCTCGTAAGCGTGAATTACTTGGCCATCACGGTTCGCGGCAGCTCGCTCAGAAGTTCGAAGGACGCAAGTCAAGCAGAACTCCTCCGAGTTCCCCCCACCGACGCCACACATGCGTGGCGCAGCGCGCGCCGTCACCCCCTTCCGAACTCCGAACTCCGAGTCCGAGTCACAATTGCGAGCCCTTCGTCGACGTGTCCGTCGGCGGACGCTCCCAGTGGCACGTCCGACACGTCCATCATCCGCGGCTCGCGTCGACATCGCCGGTTCGCGTTCGCATTCTCTTCGCCTCCCCGCGCACGTACCCTTCGTTCGCAACTTCCCGGGCCCGGCGCGCTTCGCCTTCGCTGTGATGGGCGGGACGACGCGCGGAAAAGAAAATTTTGGCCTCTGGTCTTGTCGATCGCGGTCTGACCGGGTGACGCGTGTGGGGATCCGGGAAATTAAAATCGTAGATACAGTAAATGGATATGTAGACGTTGGAGGTTTAGTGTGCGAATTAATCGTAGATCGGGCGGGCGGGCTCGGGACCGAAGGAGGAGGAGCCCACTACTGGTCGCTTGCGCTAATTAACCGCTACGCCTCATAGGCGACCGGTCATGGAGCATGGAGCATTGCAATTTTAATGACTCGGACCTCGACCTTCGCTTGCCAGTAATTAATATTTGATGCGTACGTTCTCGCTTGGAAACGAGCGGCGGGTGCCCGTACTAGGTGCGCGACAGATTCTTTGCACGTCACGGTCGCGCCGCCGTCCCCGCCCTGCCCCGCTGTGCGCGGACTCAGGCTCGGAAGACCCGCAACCGGCCGCAACCGGCGCAACTGCAGCCGCAGTTACTGTATCATCGTAAGTAATTAATTTCTTTTCTGACTTTTTTTTGACAGTGAATTAGTTCGAGTATGACTTTCTTCTTTGGCATACTACGTAGTACTTCTTTTCACTTTATTCACCCGGGCCCGCTGGTCCGGAATACACCAACACAATATTATATTAATGTGGCCCTCATGGCATCTTCGACCATCGCCCATCCGTCGTATGTCACGTCATAACTCAGAAGCACAGCGGAGGATCTTGGAGCTGTAACAAGACGAAACAAGGCAACGGGAATACCACTTACAACTGCCCTTCCAGCCCCAGTACTCGGAGTAATACTCTACGAGCCCATCGGACCCGCCATAAATCCCTTTTCCAAAAAATTATTTTTCTCTGACATTAATCACATCCTTATATTAATTAATTAATGAACTAAACTAAGTAATACGAACGCCGCCACAGTAAACGCTCGCGGAAACAGCCCCCTGTCTCCAGCGCACGATGAATTACATATAACGAGCAAAAAAAAACCTCCAACTTGTATTGCCAAGCCGTACTGGACTGAACTGTACTATTTAGTTCTGTATCACCAATCCTCCGTAGGTTCGGACTCCAGAGCATTAATTAGCATTAGCATTAGCGTTAGAATATCAATTCCAATGATCAGAAACGCATTTTCATCTCGTTAATTCCGGGCTTTTACATGATCGATCAACTTTTTTGTATACAGTAGTAGCACATACATACAAATGTGATTTGGATAAGTAAACTCGGAGCGCGCCGTATCCTGTCTCTGTACTAAGTATGTAAGTATAGATCTCAACTTGGGCTTGAACTTCTCTTCAAAAAGAAAACTCGAAACTTGAATTCAAGATGCGGACTCGTCGTCCCGGACCCCCGCACGTTCGCGGCGCCGGGCGCAGCACTGGCAACGTTAACTTGGCCCCCTCCATCCGAGTCTTCCAAGTTCCAAGCAGCACCAAAACGTACATAGTAACTCATCCCAATATTAATATCAACATCAATATTAATCTCCACCTAACGAAAACGCAAAACGCACTCCGAACCGTCCGCGAGCCCCGAGCCCCGAGCTTGCTTTCCACCTCCACTTCCATTCCATTAGTACCTATCCATTCCAGCGCCAGTGGCTGCTGCGCTGTGCCGTGCTATTTTGTACGCTGTACGCTGTACTGCGCCCCGGATCCCGGATCCCGCTGCGGTCCCGGATCTCAAGTGTTAGCTTAAGCCAGGACACACCTCGGAGCGGCGCGGACCATCCATCCATACACCCATACTTAGTACGGGCGGCGGGCGCGCAGCCTGAATGCCCGAGTGCCCGAGTGCCCGAACGGCTGAGTGAGTCAACTTTTTTCCCCTCCACTTACTCATATAGGTAAAGTTCTCGTAAGTCCTAAGCTCAGATCAAAAGTATTTATCCACAATACTTCCACGTCAAATCTAGTAACTTGAAGTACAGTATGTATATTCACAATACAACAACCCCAATTCAAGCGGAATCACACAAGGGAGGCTATTATTCCGTTTCAACAAAGTTTCCATTTTTTTTTGTCGGGTTCGAAAACGAGAACCCAAGGAACTAAAAAAACTACTTCAATAAAAAGGAAAGAAAATCAATGGAGGGATGTGTGGTGGCCGCGCACGTCTATATATCTCTAAGTGCGCTACTAGATACGTCGGTTCCAAAAAAAAAAAAAAAGGGCTCGCGTGTGGTGGTCGCGGATGAGCGCAGTGAGCGAGTGGGAAGGGCGGATAGGGAAGGTGTGATGATGATACTGGGGCGGTGTATGCACAGGGAAGGGTAGGCGAGGGGCGAAGGGGATGGGTTTTGGTATATGGTGTGGTGTGAGTGGGATATCAACGGGGTCGGGGCAGGGGGCAATGCGAAAGGGAAAAGAAAATGCGGACCGGGTCAAGTGAGTGGAGTGAGAAGGCCGGAGCGAGTGTTGGCGAGTTGAGATGTTGTTGTTGTTATTGCTAATGATAGAAGAAAGAAAGAGAGAGTAGAAAGGGTTGCCCTCCGGAGTAACTCGGGTCAGGGCGTCGAGTCCATATATGTTAGTACAATAAATCGTACAAGGCCTTGGGGATCGGGTTTGATTGAAAAAAAATATCGAGATTGAAGCGATGCGAGAACGTGTGTCGAAGGCGGTGTGTGGAGCGCGCGTGAGCGTGAGCGTGGAACGCGGGCGCGGGTGTGGTCTGGTTGTGCGGTGGTTTTTTGGTAGCGTTGTCGATTTTTAGAAAAATGTGTGGACAAGGGACGAGCACAGGACAAAAAAGGAAACAAAGTTGAGAGGGGGAAGCGGACGAAAAAAAGGTTGGGAAGAGGGCAAATATGAGTGAGAAAGAAAAAATTTCGAGATGGACATTGGGCGTCAAATGGCTATAAAAAGATGAACGGGAAATTGAGCGGATGAAATAGTGGAAAAACAAAAAAATGATGAAGGGAGGAACAAGAATCGATATTACACTCGGCTTTGTGTTGCAAGTGCACCGCGTCGTCAAGAAGGGGAGACGGAAGAAGAGGTAGAAAAAATAGAGTGTTTTGCGCCGCGGATGAAAGACGGCTGTCGGGTGGAACAGGAACTATGCAAGGCCCACCGAGAAGGCAGAATGGCCTGCATACGCGTGGCGCGAGTGAGGCGGAGCTCGAGACGGGAACGGCCGAAGAGTCCGTGCCGCGCTCAATCTCGGAGCGAAGAACTTCTTCATGGGAGGTGGGAGCCTAAGGGACTTCCTGCGACGGATGATCGTGATGCGGGGATTTGAGACGTCTATGAATGCTGAGTGTGGCGGGCAGTGCAGAGTGTGGGAGAGCGACGAGTCTGATGTCTAGAGGGAAGCGCAGAATGAAGGAGACACGGGCAAAGAGGGGATTCACGACCTCGCGGGCTTGCGGCCCCTCGACTTGTACGCCGCCAGCTCACGATCGAAATCACTTCCGACGCGAAGACTGACCGGCGCACGCTCCATCACCCGCGTCCGCTCGCTCTTCATGTAGTAGGCAGGGCCAAAGCCGCATCCGCTTGCCTCCATCGCCTTCGTCCGTCCCGCAATCCATACACCGCGCTTCTCCGGGGCAAGCGTCTCCTTGATCTCCGCATCGGGGAACACGGTTGTGCAAATGGGCGGGAACGGGAAGATGTCGTCATCGTCGCCGCCGCTCGAGTGAGCGGTGCTCAGGACATTGAAGCCCGTCGCGTAGCCCCCCGCGAAGCCCGTCTTCTGCGGGGGCCTCGACACCTCGTGCGTGGTCGTCGTCGTCGTCGTCTTCATGATCTCCATCGTCGGGGCGGGCGCTGGTGTGGGGACACCTCGAGAGCGGAAGCGCGCCGCGAAGGTCTCGAGCACGCTGGGCTTGGGCCGCGTGACGCACGGTGAGGGTGCGCAGGCATGCGGGTCCGCCGACTCGGGAGTTGCGATCGACTCTGTCAGAGCAGTCACAAGTGAGCTGCTGCCGCTCGCTTGCGCGTGGGCATGAGCGTGGGCATCGGTGCGGGCGGGGGAGGGTGTGGTAATGGGGGAGGTCGAGCGCGCCATGCTGGCGGGCTGGGTCGCGTTCATGCAAAGTGTTGGAAGGGCCGGGCGCTGGCGCGAGAGTGGGAACTCTGGGCGGACGCGTGGAGCGTCTGCGGGACCGCAGTAGGAGAGGGCTTCGGGCTGGCGAGAGCCGCAGCCGGGTGGGATGGCGCTCGCCCAGGCGCGGATAGTGACGTCGTTGTAGCCAGGCCACTGGGCGAGGCGTGCAGCTTCCTCCTCGTCGTAGTAGCGCTGCTGCTGCGGTGCGGCTGGCCTGGGCGAGCGACGCTTGGTTGGGGTCATGCGCGAGCGGGAGGAGCCGCGGCGCGGAGTGCTTTCGAGCTCCTCGTCGGAGGAGCCGGAGGTGGAGGGGCAGCAGTCGATGTCAATGCTCTTGCACTCGCGTGAGCAGTAGGGCTTTCCGCGCTGGTAAGGAGAAACGGACGTAAGAAACCGGAGGACCAGAAACTGAAGAGTAGAGATGGAGGTGTACTCACTGAGGTGCGTCTGTTGCAGGTCAAGCACCAGTCTACGTCCATGTCCATGAAGGCGTCCATGGCGAATAAGTTGTCGAAAAAAAGGTGTTGCGGGTACGGGCGTTGTGGACGAGGATGAGGTGGAGGGGAGAGCGAGGGGCGGGCAGTTGGGAGCAGTGAGGGGCAGAGAGAGCCCGACTTTTATCTAAGGTCACGCCCTGCGGAAGTCGAAGCGCGAGCACTTGAGAGAGAGGGAGCGTAGGGTCTAAGGGTCTCAGGGTCCTTCCCTCAGGGTCGCACATCTCACTCTGCATTCGTCCAAACTCTATCGGCCCAAGATGTTACTCCGATCCGTCCCTGCAAGCTGAACTCAAAGTGCTTCCTTCCCTTTCGAGCATGTAAACCTCCTAACCCTACCTCTCCCATATCCGGAATGTTCTCCCAGCATCCCCTCTCTCCCGCCTTGCCTCGCCTTGGCTTCACACACCCCTTCCCTCGCTGGGACAGTTGCACGCGCCCCTCCCTCTGCTCCCTCCCCCTCCCGTGCACGCCGCATGCTGCATGCTGCACGCTCCCTCTCCCTTCACGGTATCCTCCCCCTCTCGCTGCGCAGCTGTACTTAGAAGCCCCAGCCTGGGAGCACAAGCAGCGCCGCGTCCAAAATACGCGACTCGATGGGTTCTCCCCATCCTGACTCCCCCCAAATTTGCGCCATCCCACCATCAGCACATCACGACCCCCTTCGTCCGGTAGAACACCGCCCCACAACCCTCTCTTGCAATATCTTAGCACCCACCCTGGCACAACTTTGTATTTAGGCCGTGCTTCGATTTCTTCCCTTGTATACGCATCCATCTAATTCGGGCGCGCGTGCGTGCTGGCCGTTGTACTTTTGTTTTGTTTTGCAAAATAAATATATACTGTATAATCAGGTTTTGCGAATTTCCTCTCGTTATTCGGCTCGTTGGACATGGACGTGTAACTGTATGTGCACAACAGAATCGCTGGTGGAGATACATCATCATCACCGGCACAGCGGAGGAACGGGACAAGGGCGCGCGACTCGAGAAGAATCGCGCGACTGCCAGCGTATATTGACGCTTGCTGATGGCGACCGGAAAGTAGCGAGTCACCCCATTCAGTTCCCTCTACGGCCTGCCACCCTCTTCCAACAATACGGCGCACATTGATGGAATCCAGGGAGTATGTATGTACAATCCAATACACTTCCTAGTGAACAATACCCAATATCCACCAGTCTTTCCGGTGGGGGAGTCACGGCCCCAGGCCGCGCGCGTATTCAGTCGCCCGCCAAGGTCCTACTACTCGTCCGCATACGTACGTACGTACGCATTTAGTACGCTCTGATTCACCCTCACTCCCCCACAGACAGATGTGTCTTCCGAGCTTGAGTCTCGAAGAGTCTATCTATAGGAGACACCCTCGATACCTTGCAGTGCTTATGTCAGCGTCTTTCCATGACCGCCACAGTAAGCAGCGTACACCAGTGACACGAACCCCACCTTCTCCCGCCTGCTCGAGGCTCGAGCTCGCTGGGCTACTAGCGTTTCCGCCCACGAGATCCAGATGCGCCACAGCGACCTGAACCTGGGCGACTCACACGTCGCGTTCGCATCGCCAGCAAAGTCGAGCGCGATAGCACGAGATCTCCGGGGCTCTAGTATCTACCCGTCAGGATAAACACAAGCGCAGACGTATCTCATGCTCAGACCCTTGCCGAGGCCGTTGCCGCTGCCACACCATCGAGCGACTGAGTGGGGGCGCCTGCCCCCTTCCCCGCCTCAGCCTCAGCCTCAGCCCTCAGGCCTCTCAATTAATCCCAGATCTCCAAATCCCGTCTGGATACGGCACCTATACAACTTCGCCTAAGGCTTGCGTTACAGTTTTACCAGCGAATTCGGCACACTCCGAGCGGCGGACGAGGTCCAGGGGGTGGTTGCAATGGCGAGTGGCGAGCGCAGCGCCTTGACAGGCTATGAATTGAGATAATTCAAACCCCCCCACCCCCCCAGGGATCGCGCTAAACCGCATCCGCGAACGCGTATACATATACATCAAATATGTATCTAGTACGTTGAACGTTCTCGTCGACCCTCGCTCTCGTTCGATCCGTTTCCGTATCTGAATCTCAGGCTGCACGATTCGGAGATCGCGAGTTATCTTGCTTCCCTTTCTTGTTTTCTCGTATCTCGTGTCTCGTCTCCAGTGGCCCATCGCTCGCGCTCGCGCTCTATTCCTGTCTCCGTCCCCTACGCTACGGTTTGCGCGCCCACCCTATTGTATATCCGTACGCCTCTTCGTCCCTGCGTCCTTCCCCCGCCGCCCGCCGGGTCTCCATGTCGCCAGGTCTCCAACGTACGCCTCATCCTTCACGGGCGCTGATGCGCTCCCCAATCCAATCCAATCTCGTGCAGTGCAGTGCGGTCGAATAGATCAATAACACATGCCACAGAATAGAGAATAGTACAGAGCAGACGAGAACGGAAATGAGAATGAAAATAGAACAGAGTGAAGGTTTCATCCTGCGATCCAGATGTCCCATACGCGATACGATATGATATGATACGATATGATACGATACGATGCGGTATGATATGATACAGTACGATATGATATGGCATGGTATGATATGACATGGTCTTCGTCTCTACCGTTTCGCTCCCCTTCTTCCCCTTGGCGCGCCCGAGAACTAGTCCTGAGGTTACGAGATCCGTGTTTGACTTTTATTAAGAATCGGAGGCGCGCTCTCCGAGTCGGAGCCCACCGCGCGCACTACTCTACGCTAAATTAAACATGGGCTAAGTAAGTGAGTAAGTGGAAACGCTAACGGAAATAGAGATGCCAGTACTGGGTCCTGGGTCCTGGGTCCCAATCCACTCTACCAGCGCACGAAACGAGACGAGACGAGACGAGACGAGACGAAAGCGCCTTACGAGAGAAATCGAGGTCGGGACTCCGTACACGACAACACGACAACATGACACACGAGACCCAAGACACGAACACACGACTCTCAGGCTCGACCTCGCGACGTTTAATTAAGGAAGTGGCGTACCCCCGCCCGTCCGCCTGCGCGCCCGGCGGCTCGGAGCTTTGTGAAATAGTAAAGGGCGAAGGCGGCTAAAATCCAAATAAAGAAGTTACGAAGGCACGAAGGCGCGAAGGCGCGAAGGACAGAAGAGGGCGCACGTCGCGCCGCGTCGTGTCGGGGAGAAGACACGCGTCGGGACTCGGGACAGACACGTAACACCAGCTTAAAACAAGTATTTCCATTTCCATATCCGCGTGTACAACGAAAAGCATAACTAACACACACCCGCGTCCACCCCAAAATCCGTGGAGCGTGTGCCAGAACACCTCCCCGCCAGCCAGGAAGGGTTCCCGCCACACGTCCGACTCCTAAGGGACACCGGGCGCCGGTGTCCCGCGCGCCGCGTGCCCCAGCTCCGCCCACGCTGCCGCCCAGCTCTCAAGGAGCGCACGTTCCGCAAGCGCGAGCTGCGCAGCCGTGCGCGTGCGTGTATGCGTCGGTGGGATAGCCTGAGTAGAGAGGATCGAGATCAGCAAGTTCAGACCCAGAAACAAGAGGAAATGCGGAAAAAGTCTGAATCACGTGTGCTGCGCCAAGAGCGTGGCGGTGGCAGCAGCAGCGGCCATGGAGTGTCCCGGAATGGCAGACAATGCAGAAAGGAAATCCGCAGCAGGGTGACCTGTCCATCATCCTTCTGTGGCGTGAGGCGTTCGATGGCGTCTGACCACCGCACAGCTCCCCAAATATCGACACGCAACCCAAGTACACGTATATGCGTGGGCGAGCGCCCGCGCCCGGAGGTGATAGCGGTTGACCGAACGAGCTCCGGAACTCTTTTCCCTCATCCGGGCTATCAGCGACGTCCGGAGGCGGAACTGCAGCTCTGATGCCATCGGCGCAGACGTATGTGTGTGGGACGGACAGAACATTCCAGATGAAAAATCCATTCCGCGATTTCCCAGAAAATGGGTATCGACCAACACCCCCCGGAAATTAAGAAAAACAAATAGATAGCAAGACTCACGTCAATCATCTCCCCGAGCTCCGCCGCACTTACGTCGGGGCGCGTCATCCCACGCACATGCGTCGCACATAGTGCACCCACGACATCCGCAACCGATGCCACGACGCGTCCGAGCTCCGAGTCAGGCAACCCCTCGCTCACCCCGGCGTCCGACCTTTCGAATCCGCTTCCGGACCCGCCACAGGGCCTAAGTGCAACGTCGGTTCAGCCTCAGCGCCGCACAGTCATAATGATTCTCGGGGCTCAGCCACCCGCGCCCTCGGAGTCGGACTCGGGAATAAATCAGGCAAGCCCGCAAGCGAAATTGAGAGAGGAAAAAAAAAAGAAACAGGGACGCAAGACCACTCACCGCCGATCACCAGAGGCGACTTCCTTTTCTGGAAGATGATTGTCGTTGGGGACGGATTTTCGGTGTTGATTTCCTCGCGTATCCTCCTCGTTGCTAGGATCATTGAGCCTGTCGGGCGTGATGTCGCCGACCTCCGACGTTCTAATTTGCGCCTCGGAGGTCGACTCTCCTTCGGAGTCATATCCTTGGAGGAGGACGGAGATGCCGTCATCCCCCCTCCGCCGGCAAAAAATAGACCTCTGTTCTTCGGAGGCCACGACACTCGTCTGTTTGGAAATTTTCGGGGTCAGTTCATGTTCGTAATAATCATACGATTATCGCCTAGCCACAAGACGTGCCTCGGGGTTACCACCGCAGAATAATTCTTCCCTCCTCCTTCTGGGGGGTCTTTCTATCTCCTCTCGTCTTCGTCCTCCAGCTCGGACGTCGTCTGCGCCCTCGATCGCACATGAAGCAGACGAAGTTGTGCTGCTCGTTCTAGCTCGTTTCCGTGCACTGGCGTGGGCACTGCGACCGTGCGCAATTGCACGACTTGAAGATTTCGCCGGTTCCTCTTTCAGCCCTGCTTCTAGATGCAGATGTGGAAAGGAAGTCCACGGTGGGAGTGCATATAGAGATAGGGGTGGCGTGGTGTTGCGGCGTCGTCACAGATCGCAGTCGGTATAGAAGTCAGATTTGTTCGCAGAAGGTCGGTAGCAAGTTAGCACTGAAATAACTCTCTTGGGAAAACAATTGACTCAAAAGAAAGAAGTGGGAAAAACGGGCGCTTTTCCCCTCAGCTTAGGAGTGGAAGGGAAAGGAACAATGGAGAGACAAAACAGACCTTCGGATACAACTCTCGTTCCTGAACCCTCTCCCGCGTCCGTTGTAAAGCTGTTTGCCTCTTCTTCGCCAAAAACTTCCTCGTGGCTCTCACTGGTATCATCTGAGTCTAACTGAAGCTCCGAGTTCGCACACAGGCCTTCTAGTGCATTCTGCGAACGCGCAAGACGCTTGAGGAGAGCGACGTCCGCTTCGGGGCTTGTTAATAACCCATTATTGCGATTTTGTGCGCCAACGAGCGGACTTGGTCGCTCTTGTATCTCGTCCAGGGCTTTTGCGGAAAGACTAATCCTACTAGCGGCCGTGGCTGTTTCTGGAACATCACAACAAACTTTGGGGCGCGACCTGGTGTGGTCACCGCTTAGCGACATATCTAGGTCTTCTGTATCCAAATTTGCTTCCGTCGCCCTTTTTGTTGACGTAACGTTTTCTGCGACATACCGCCGGAACCACCTCGTATGGAGAGCAAGCAATGCACAAAAGAGCCACAGATGATGTGACATTTTCGCTTCATCGTTGAGCAAAAATGAGCACTGTAGAGTCTGTCCCTCTCGTATCTAGAAGTAGTAATCGAGTCAGCTTTCGGTCGAGACCGCAGAACATAAAATTGTGACAGCCGAAACCGAAAGAACTCATAAGTAAAGATGAACGACGGTCGAAGAAACCCCAAAAATTCTCAGAACTACGGTTTGGAAGACGAAATCGAACAACATCGAGTAGTGCCCAGGAACCCAGCCACTTATGAATAAGCGCCATGCGCAGATGATCTTTTGTCATCACTCGAATGCTAAGGGTGGAGTTCTACTCGGGAGCATCCGAACGAATCTCCCCCAGCGCCAACACGTTTACCCTTTGGAAATGAATCTAAAACTCTACCCTGAACTGAATGAAGGCCTGACTGAACAGTCGCTATTCCCCGCTGCTAGTTTGAGCTTGAGCTTATTGACTGGTCACCATCACTGGCCCTGGCATCTGTCAAACAGACGCCTGCAATGCAAGCGGGCTGACCCCGACGCACTTGACAAAACGCGGCCATGTCCGGGCTACCATCAAACAGTACAAGGCGCGGCTCACATCAAATCCCAATCCAACTTGGGACTTTCAGAAGTCAGGCACACCAAATTGACAGATTAGGCTCGCCGACCGCGAACGGACAATGGGAAACGGAGGTGAGGGGTGGGAATGAGGACAGTGAAAAGCGAACCAAGAGCGGCGATGAAAGAAACAAAGAGCCCTTCTTATCCATAAGGTGCGTTCGACAAGAAATTTGAGAAGCAAGGTAGACGAGAAACGGGTAGACGTCCGCCGTCTCTGCCCGTCTCTGCTTTCACGGGCTTGTGAAAAGGGAAATGTGGGAAGATACAGAACCTGGCTGGACTCACGGAATCATCGTGGTGGCCGAAATTTTCGTCTTCAAAATTATTGCTGCTCTTGACTGCAGAAGGCTCAAAGTTGATCCTGCCAATATTTTGTCGTCCACCCTCCCCACGGGAACCATAACGACTTGTTTCTTCTTGATTGGTTTGATCGTTGGGGCAGTATACGAGGTTCGAGTCTACCCAGACGCCACCGCCACGATACCATAGGTTGGCCACTTCTCGAAGACGCTCCAGAAGGACCTGGCCCCAGTTATTTTTGTGAACCTGATCTTCCTTGCCCTTGTAGTCGGGAGGCCGTCTGTCTTCAGTCCTATCGACAGGATTGTCTTGATATCCAAATGACGCCGCTTTGAGTGGCGTTTCCATTGACTGGTCTTCTAATCCGCCGAAGCTTTCGACAGGCTCGTCTGAGTCGCGATCTTTGAACATAGACACATCATCTTCGCGGAACTTATCATCATTGCCGCCGGGGTTCGTAGCGTCCGAATAGATGAAAGATCGCGCGAAGTTGCGCAAGGTTTCCACGTCCCAAGAGATTATGTCGTTCTCATTGCTGTCGAGCACGAAGCCATACCGCACAAGCAGCTGCGCATTTGTCAAGTATTCACCATAGGTATTGAAGACTTCAACAAAAGGAGGAACGTGAGCATTCGTCACCATATCACACGTGTCGTCGTGCTCCCAGGGTGAACAGTTGTCGCCGCTCAAAGTTCGTCCCGCTTGTGAACTCAAGTTCTCTTCGCCACGATCATCGACATCTTCGGCATCATGCGGACATTCAGAAAGTGAACCGCATGTAGGGCACACGCCGTGATCACTCTATTGCAGCGACGTGCACGATCAAAAGATTGTGAACCGGATCTGAATCAGCACTCGAGCACGAAATTGGGGCGACGCCGCATATGTAGACATTCCAAAAAAGGTAAACACACCTCCAGATGGACATGATTCTCTAAGCTGTGGTTGAATCTGTGTTTATAATCAGCAAACGGCAATAATTCCTAAGTGAATGCATGCGGGTGTGGGCGTCTGAGAACGGAAGAATAGAGACCAGGATAATATCTTTCCCACGATTGACAGTAATATCAACGAGAGAAGGGTCGCCACCAAGTTGCGTAGGCGATGCGGATGACCACCAAAGTACATAGAAAGGACAAAAGGACTTAAAGCCGGATGGCGAAGGTGACTTACGCGTCGGCTATGGGAACCATCGCAAGGCCATGATACGCGTCAACAATAAACGCCCGAGACGAAACGAATGCATAAGCACGCTTGAATCCGTTTAAGGATGCGATTCCTTCCAGCTGAGCTCCCGCGAGGGCAGGAATAGCGACGAAGCTGTAGTATTGGCGAACTATATCCTACCAGTAGAAGTTCTTGCGTTAGTAAGACGCCCAAACTCAATTTCAGTTGCGCGAAGACAATGTTTTGGGGTAACACGGAGAAAGAGAACATCAGAGAAGCCTGCAGGGTTCGAGGTCCGACGGATGGGGCTTGAGAGACTCTGGCTTGAGAGAAGCGGAGCTGCACCGAAGACAAAATATACAAATTCTTACCGCCGCTGGACACCTGCTGCCCTTTGTCTGGGCTTGTGCATCATACCGATTTAGAGTACCCAGTTCCTTTTCTGCCATGGTTCCTTTGATCCAAACCCAAGCTTGCACTTCGTCGTCATCCAGTTCATCCCAAAACAGAGCAATATCGACATGTTCTGGCAGCGATTGCAAGTATCCAAACCATGGTGACGATGAACCTCTCAAACTGCGTCGGCGGCGACGGAGGACGAGTGCATAAACCCCAGATCGTGCAATTGCAAGCGGATATTAAAAGGCGAAAAGAACGTTCAAAGTCAGTTCAGGGGAAGATGCTCGAAGCGTGACCAGATGGAGAATAGGTGGCACGTATGAAAATAGACGGTTACAGTTCACAGTAGAGTCCTAAAGCGAGTCCGAGCTGTGCTTCTATCCCGTAAATCACAGGAGTAATGAGCTCGGAGAGCAGACAATTCCTGATGGACAGAATCGACGTCTTTGGGATGGAGACGACTGCGGTATTGAACAGCATCGTTTTACCCGTGTAGTGATTGTTACATCGCAAAAGGCACAGACGCGTTCGTGTTCGTGTTCGTGTTCGTGATGGCGTTTGCGGTGATTTCTGAGCACAGAAAGCAACGGGGTCGAAAGAGGGTACGCACGCGTAGTCCCGGGTTCGATGGACGCGTCCCGTGCATACACGCTGATAGCTTCGTCTTCTCCGCGGAGGACACATACCCTTGCGTCAATATGGATCCCGCGCGCATTGCACCAGCGAAGGAGGCAGTCAACAGCGTGGTCAGAGCCAGAAATCATGAGCAACCCGACCAGGAAATTCGACGGAGAAACTCGACATCTATGCGTGAGAGCTGGCTTCCGCATCAGTGTCAACATACTCATTTGTTTGAGTAAAAAAAAATCATCCTTGTTGTCCTCGGAGACAACTTGGTTGCGCTAATAGATGCTATCAAAATAAATACATTATGACCTGTCGCACATCATTGCTCCTTCTTGTCTGCGGTAACAGGAGCACCCAGGCCCTCAGCCTTCTGTGATTCCTCCCATTTCGCCATCTCTTTCGCCTCGTAACGCCGGGCATATTCCTCGCCAGCCTGTATTCAAGAAGGGAAGACTGAGGTCAGCATTCAGTCGTACCCTGTGCCACTGAGAAAGGTGAAAAATAGACGTGGCACGCCCGAAAGACCGGGACTCCGTTTCCTGCGAAGTCGCCACAAAGCCTTCGGAAATGATATGCAAGACGACGTGTGAACGGCGGGAGCAAAAGGCCCTCTACTTACCTGGAAAAAGATTACGATGCCTAGCAAGCACATCATAATAACGTTGCCTGCGGCAAGAACACTCATGGCCTCGATCCTGTCCTCGCGTGTGTCCACCCCAACGACCGGATCGACAATAGTACGGAGCGCGGGAACGGAAACTGATAGGTAGACTCCAATTGCAATCACGTACGCCGCTGCGGTAGACGAGGACAAGTAGCGAAACAGTTACGTTAGAACTCAGAGGGAAACAGGGACGGAAAGGACACGCACCCAGCGAACTCCCATCAAAGATCATAGCACTTTCGTCCCATTTGTGCAGCTTCCCAATAAGCCCCAAGACTCCAACCCCAACTATAGAGTGCAAGAGCGTCTAGACAACAACGCTGTCAGTAACTCCTCTCCGCGTACCTTCTTCTTCGCAGACGTAAATATCGTGAGATAGGGACACACCTTTATGACCGGTGGTGAATTGTAAAAGGTCGTATAAAAGAAGAAACCATCTTCCACCGACTTTTCTAAGACTTCCCCGAAGAGCAATTTGTGGTCAACCGAAAAGCATACGAAGAGTGTCCCTGTGTAGAATTAAGAGCATCGCCCGTCAACATCATGATATTTGGAAGCACGAAGTCCATTTGAACAAGCTCATGGCGACCGCGAAAATGATGTATTCTTACGAGGGATAGCCGGTAGATGACGTGAAAATTTTGTTGCAGAAGAATATGAACTCACCAAGCACGAAGCACACGCTCGAGAGGACCGCTGCCTGTCTAAATCCCATGACGCCCAGACCGTCTTAAGGACGAATTGGACGGTTAACCTCCTTCTCGACCGACTCGTGTTATTGCACACGACTGCCGACGTTACGGACGAAAGTCCAGGGGGGGAAGTCGTGGAAGTCGTAGAGGTTGACCAAGGGTCATGGCCATGTTGCTATCTGCGGATACACGTGAACCTGAAGGAGCGCCGATCACAATCATATTTCCCGTTGCAACTTTACTGTCTTCAACATCCTCAGACAGAAAAAATCCCGTAACAAACTCCTCCACTACACTTCAAAAAACAATTTCTCTGAACTTTCGGAAGTACAATGGCAAAAGGCCCACATACAAGACACAATTTAGCTAACAACGACTTCCTTCTTTCACTGTCCTTGGACCTCAAGAATAGCATCAATGGCTTTCTTGGGCTTCCACTCGGGCCATTCGGGATTAGCAAGCTCATCTGGCCTGCCAACAATACCTCTACCAGAATCAAACTCCAGTGTCAGAAAGGCTATGAAGTCTGCTGGGTTCTTTGAAACTGCCTCCTCGAAAGCCGATCGCGGGCGATGCGTAACGCTCAATTTCTTGCCTGTGCGCGAGGTCCAGTCGGCAAGGATCTGGTTGAGGGTCTGCGGAGCAGTCGCGAGTCAGACTAGGGAGAGGAATATGGGCGAAGACGAGCCAGTTACTTACGGTTCTGTCTCCCTCGATGCGTATCTTGCGCCACTCTATCTTCTCCGGAGGAAAGGCGGTTAGTGCATGTGCGACAAATCTGGCGATGTCCGCTTGCGTGGTGAAAGAAATGGCTCTGTCTCCAGAGCCGCCTATGGTCGCTTTGCCGTTGGCGAACTCGTACCCAAATGCTTCAGCAAACCCACTATGGGAACTCGGCATAAATGTTCTTGTAAGTCCCCATTGTTTTGTGTTAACTCACGGCTTAAAGATCAAGTCAGGGAAGGGGCCAGTGTAAAACGCTGCGTACGGCAGTCCGAGCTCCTTCAGCTTGGTCTTCACGTCGTCTTTCTGTTTGAAGAAGCCTTCCTTCGCTCCATCGGTAGGGTTCCCGAACTCGGATGGCACGAATAGCTTCACGCCGGCTGTCTTTGCAGCCACAGCGAAATCACCTTGCAAGCCAATGGCCTTCCCGCCGAGAGTGGAGATAACGACGTCGATATTAGCAAGGGCGGATTTGAGCGAGGAGGGGGAGGCATAATCGACAGTCACAAGTTTAACGCCACTTGCGACGAAATCTTCGTGGCCGCCGGCCTGAACATAAAATAAAGGTGTTAGTACGGCACGAGAGAGGTATCGTGGTGATCATACCGAACGAGTTAAAATAGTAACTGAGGAAATCGCCCCTTCGTTCTTCTTCTCTATGAGCGCCTTGACGATAAATTTCCCAATATTCCCAGCTCCGGCGACCGCGAAATTTTTGTATCCAGACATTTTAACGTGCTTCTGACTTGGTAGTGTTGTGGAGCGCAGATATCAAGTGAATGAATAAAACCCCTGGGCCTGCGCTCCGTCTCTTATACTGCGCTTGCGGCTGCTCGTCATTCGCACTCATTGTCTCGCAAAGGACCGTGATTTTTGTCAGCGATGAAGCCAAATGACTTGACGTTGATGACAAGGCGAATTTTGGTGAGGTAAGCTGCGACTCGGACATTATGAAGAATTATGAAGAAGTCAGGTTCAATATATGAGGCTGCTTGTGCTTACGCTATCATCGTAGGCTTGGGGAACGTACTAAGGCAGGCAAGCTCCGAGTCGGAAACTCTTTACCTATAAAGTCAGCTATTAACTGTATTCCGACGATGTTGGGCAGATTTCCTGGTATTCAGACGGTATTACTAAAGAGAGATCTGGAGCATCGGTCGGAGTACTAGTGCTGCTCCCCGATCAGTGTCAATAAGAGCCCTCAGGCAGGTTGATAGTGGCGCAAGTTATGTGAAACGATAATATCCATACCGCGATTAGATCACGGCTTTCACTGCCAGCATACAGGGGTTCGCGTGGCAATAGGCAGTAAATCGGACCAACTTTTCGCGATTCGGATGATGGATGTTTAGTCTTCAGTTGATATCGAACAATATCTATTGCGATAGTATAAAGACGATTCTGGACCGTGAAGTTGCTGGCGGAAAATTAATGAGTTCGTATGAGAGCATAAATGTGAGAAAATCTCATAATAATAACAATGTTTAATGCAGATCCAGAGACACAGACTAGCATTACGACCACAAACGTACTATACTTTCCCATGGACAGACGGCGGAGACCCAAACACAAGGACTGGGATGCACCAGTTTATTCTGTTCGGGCTGTAGTGAGTTCCTCGTTCCGAATCGCGACCAATCCACTCCGGGCAAATTAAAGCGTTGCGCGCTGGCTTTAGAGAGAACTGGCACCGATTCGGAGCGCAGCAAGAAGAGATGGTCGTCAGTTTATCCACCAGATGATGCGCAATATGTGCAGGGACTTTTAGACCTGGGTCCGAACACGAGTACTGTCCAGGTGCAATGATGGAGATAACAGACGCCCACCAGAGGAACCAAGTGTGGTAACTGAGCGGCCCATAACTGAGGTTCGCCCCTAAAACTGTTGATGGATGGAATGACCTCAAAGACTAGTTTCATAAAGGATAAGCACAGCCAGGCTATATTCGGACTGTAAGATGGACGTCGGATACAAGCTAGACATAGAGATGATGTCAAAAGTAAAGTCTACAGTGATTTGCAGGGTATATGGTAACCACATGGAAGAACAGAATGACCTGAGGAAACAAGATCTGACAAACCCTCATGGAAATGCAAAGGGAAACGTAATATGCATCACGCACCCCGTAAATGGAGGTATTAAAGACGGAAGGCGCCTCTACAGAAAGACGTCCTTGAACACGGGAAAGAAGATCAGGAGATGTGATGAAGATTGGCACATGGACTATGGTGGCACAGCGAATAGATGAACACAATGTAGAAAGAAGCGAAATTACGTGCGCATATCATTTCTGAATGCGACTCGGAGAGACGTCCGTATGAGACATGAGTGTGGGTGTACCCATAGGCGATTGACCTAGAGGCCGTGGCGACGCAGGAAGTCCCATAGGTATTCGGCTGCGACGTCGGTCTGCCCTGGAAGTGCTCACCGCGATGTTCAGCCCACGACTTGCTGCAACAAACGATGCACGGGATTTCACTGGCAACCCGTTCAATACCGAGGGTGGCGGGTGGAGCTGTTCTTGGTATACGAGTGTCGGTGAGATATCCCTTGCAGAATCTGATTCGATAGTCTGCGCTTCCGTCTCAGCTTCAGTAGTATCTGCCTCGCTTTCTTCGTGGTCATCGGGAACAGAGATATCGTCCCCTTCGTCGGAATGATCCTCTGCCGTAGCTGGCGGTATAAGTTTAATAAGGTAGAGAAGAGCAGGGAAAAGACTTACTTGGGAGAGCCCTGCCTGCCAGACCAAGCAGCTGATCTGCAGCAGCATCAGAATACCGCTTGCTATTCCGCCGGTTAAGTCCTCCAGAATGCCTACGCACGACAGGTGCAGCAGCATCTTCGTCATCCACAGAAGAGTCCGAACCCTCGCCATTGACATTGAAGACGCGGTTAAACTCCCCTAGCATCAGACTGAAGACTCCTGCCGGTATGCCAAGAGTCGGACTGAACACAATGCCCACGTTGCGCATTGTCATCTTATTTACATTCGAGTTTTGAACGATGAGGATCAGATGTGCTGTCAATGCGCGTAACAAGCTGTAGTTGGAAAGCGGCAGCTGTGAAATGAGTTCCTGGAGTTCTCTGATACGCTCTTGCGTATCAACGAAATCTATATTCGCAATTAAACCACCGAATCGTATCTCCAGTATGGTATACGCACCTATTACGGCCAGAAAACGCATGTGCAGGTCGCGGGTGAGGAGACTAGAAGGAAGCTCTCGCAAGAAGCTCTTCAGCAGCCCTGCGATGGCGTGCGGATCGCGAACGTCCGAGGCCTGCAGGTCAACATCACCCTCTGATGAAATCTATCAGCCCTCGTTCTCTTAATGAGCGCGAGAACGTCTTACCGGCATTGAACCTGTCCTTCAGACTTTTGATAACGGCAGAGCTCCCGCTAAGGCGATATATGCCTTCCTCTTGATCCGCTTTGTTTGCTTCCAGGTACTGAATGCAACGGAAGACAATCGCCGGAAGGTTCGCAATCTGGCTGACAGCAAGCGATTCCTCGAGGGAAACCCCGAACACAGCACGAGGCTGAAATGTCGGTACACTTGCCGTTTTGTCAGCTGTGTAATATCTCAGTTATTGTAGACATTTGTGAGATTTATTGTGCGTACCAGTTGGCCATCTCCAGAATGCTCGCGACCTCGCCTTTCTTTCCCGATCATTGCTCGACTGGTCCGGAGCGGGATCCTTGCCACCAAATTTGTATCCAGCGGGAATCGGCGTGCCGTTGAGAGGCCCGGATATTTTCCCGAGTCTGCCCCCATCGTCTTTGATCGATGACGGTGACGCCGCAGCAGGGCTGGTCTTCTCTGGCGAAGGTGCGCGGTCTGTTGGTGAAGACATTACGGTACCAAGTGTGGGCAGGTAGGAAGAGCGAGCACGAGAACGGTATTGGTCCGATGACGGGGGCTTTCCATTGGCTGCTAATAAATCCGGGTAGTATCCCTGCTCGGAGTTCGCTCTCTGTCCGACAGGAGCCAGCGTCACAGTTACATCGGCCAATGCTGATGTAGTCGGCAGGGAACTCGAAAGCTGTGAATCATCGCTATTGACCCTGTCCAAGGACCTCTTGACTGAACCGTCTACGAAGGGGAGACTCGACACCGAGCCCTTTTCGATGGGCGACTTCACCGGGCTCGCCGGATCGGCGTTCGAGAAAAACTTAGCATTTGAGCCGTCGTGGGGAAGCTGAGAGATGGGTACTGGTGTAGTGTTGCTCTTTTGGATCAGGTCCTTCGATAAACCCCGTCGCGGCACTGAGCTGACCTCATTGACACTTAGAGAGCTCGTTGATGCACGTGGTTGCCCAGAGATATTTTGCTGGGTCACTCCTGCGGCGGCGTTCGTCGTAGGCGTTGTCGCCTTTTCTTCCCCGTCGTATGAACCCATGACATACCGCACGAGCACCTCAACCCATGAATCACGATCACGATCGCTTTCTGCGCAGAGCACATGCCGTGTGTTCTGGCTAGCAGGCCCTCGTTTCTGCTCGATGATCAAGAATGCATGTCGGAACTCGTTCTCGTCGTCCGAATCTCGGCCGTTGCCAGCCTTCTGCTGTCGGCCAATTTGTGCACCAGTGATTTGAATTGACCCTAAGTGTGTTCCGCCTCGCTGTGAAACATGAGTTCAAAAATCGATCAACGATCGGGTTAAAAAAATGAGTTGACTGCGTACGCTCTCATAGTATTCAAGCACCGGGCCCTGAAGCACGAAGTAACGTGTCTTCCAGCCACCGAAGTTCTTACCTCTTTTTGTTAGATATCCCTCTTTGTACCCGCTTTTAGTGACAGGCGAGCGTTCGCGCACGACATCCGAACTGAAAAACACGATGATTTCGTTCTTGTCCTTGATTGGAAGACGCATAATCGACTGCAGGTATGCTTGCAACATTTGTTTCCGTTGATCCACCTTTGCAGGTGCGTGGTCTTTGAACAGTTTGTTGTCCGGTAAGGGTTCCAGTTTCTTCAGTGTCGACCTGCCACACCTACTTCGCAATCGGCTGTCGAGGGCCAACACATCCGAGTAGAACTTCTCGATCTGTTATATGCGAACGCGAACGACGGAGAAAGGGGTTAGTCGCACTCGTCACAAGGTCTGTATGCACACGCACCTGCCACGACTCTTTCCCCATGACGTGAACCGCAATGATGAAGCTCAACACTTCTTTTCCCTTATCGTTCGCCCTGATGTGACTTCCCAAAATCTCGACCGTCGATGTCTTTAGATCGGTATTGAGAAGAGGCATCTGGCGGTATGTTGCAGCAGGTGGGTTGGTGGGCATGATGAAGGAGTCTATCCTCTCTCGTGATCGCCTTGGTGCTGATTCTGGGGTAAGTACGCTAACCGAAGACGTAATAGTACCTGTCGGGGACGTCCAAGAGGAGCTACTCGCGCCCACGTTTGATTGGCCCAGGCTCGTGTTACCGCTGAAGCTGCCCGAAACTGTAGGTGAGAGGCTGCTCGCCGTCACAGCGTAAGTCGCGGGAGGAAGCGGGAACTGATCGACGGTAGTCATGGAGCCTGCGATGTGCAATTTTGGTAATTGTCCCGTGCTTATCTGAGCTGGTGCTTCGGGCCGCCTGGGCTCGTACCCAAAATCAACGGCCTCTGTGCCTTCAAAGCCGACTTCTGAATCTGCATCCTGTACCCGCGCGTCTCCGCTCGTATGCAGCTCACTGCCGCTGTCATCGGTCGTTTCAAGCTCGAGGAATGGCCGAGGACTCGCGGACTCGTTGGCTCTATTTTCTGCTTCTTCCGGCACTTGGGTAAGAACGCGTTCACCGTTCAATGTACGCGAGGTCGCACCCCATGCGTCTGCGGGACCGCCGATACGGGGCGACGGCGCAGGCGAGTCGGCCAGGTTTGCATAATAACGCCTAGCCTCGTCAGGGAGACTGATTCTGCTCTCCCTCGACGCCTTGCGTGCGGATGGCGTTACCAAGTAGTTCGGCGCCAAGCTAATTGGGGTCGCATTTGTGGGGGCGGTAGTGCTAGGCGAGAGAGACTGTGCTGGCTGATGTGCACTGCTAGGAGCTGCATCAATGGATGGAATTGAAATGCTAATTGCTGAGGGCTTCGCGGTCTCTGGCGGGTCTTCGCCGTTCTCCGTGCTGATGAAACTTACGACAACCTGTTGAGACGAAGGAGGGTCAACAATGTCTGTTGAGGACCTAAAGGGCAACGATTCCGCTCGTGCTGGAATAATAAGTGGCGAGGGTAAAGCTGAATGCTGTGATGAGTGGTCACCTGTCGTAAGGTTCTGACTAGGGTCAACCGAGGATGTCGGCGATGACTGAGAGCCATTGCCATTGCTAAAACTCGATGTTGAGAATTCAGGATGGGTATTACTTCGTTCTCTCTCCTGTCCCCGCGAGAGCGAGTGGGTATTAGGTGCGTGCGTGTGTTGATCTCGTGATGAGGACCGCTTGCGAGGGGCCACTGCAGAAGTTAACCATAGACAAGCAACGAGTCGACTTAAGTCATGCAGACAAAGAAAAGAAATAGCAGAACATACCAGGGCTGTCCTCAGAGGAATGTCGAACAGTCTTGTGGTGTCGGGAGCTTGAATGACTATGATGACCTGGCTCTACTGACGCGCTTTCTTGGGAGTCGCGGCTCGTACCATTTACGCTGCTTGCAGGCATATGCGTAGCCGAGGTCGACGGGTGTATCTTCCTATCGTCATGATGGTGCCCGTCATCGGTATGCTCGAACTTGGCGAGTTTGATTTTGAGCGTATCCCTTTCCAGCCTGATACGCTTCACATCGGCTGCGGCGGCGTGGTAGTTGCTTCGCTGCTTTTTGAGGTGGTTCCAGAGCTGGGCGTTCTGCGCGCTGAGGACATTGCGCTCCTGCAAGATAGCTTCGAGCGCAGCGCGCGTCGGATCCTCGAAACTAGCGTGCGCCGCGAGGGCCTGCTCGACGGTCATAGCCGGGCTCATTATTCCGTCGTCGCCGCCAATACCGGTGGAGGAATGTGTGGAGGGCGTAGAGCCTGAATGCGCAAGCCGTGCAGTAGATGGGGACGAGGCAGAGTGGGAGCGGGCGGAAAGAGAGGAGAGCGAGGCCGCGACACGGGTGGAGATGGGGGAATCCATGGCGCTGAGAACGTCGCGGACGGCGGCGGCAGCGGCGGGGGAGACGAGGGCGAGAGGAAGATGACGGCGCGGGAAAGAGTCTTTTGGGATT
This sequence comes from Coniferiporia weirii, assembly GCA_024195185.1. Lineage (NCBI taxonomy): Eukaryota > Fungi > Basidiomycota > Agaricomycetes > Hymenochaetales > Hymenochaetaceae > Coniferiporia > Coniferiporia weirii. The sequence goes on from JAKOPK010000065.1 coordinate 91,554, forward strand.
GAAGCTGCTTTCGGTGCGCTTCAAGTCGACCGGAGTCGGTGGCACGCAGTCTCTTTTAGTGACTGTGACCGTGACACACTGTCCGATTTGGTATTTTTTCCCGCCTTTTTCTTTGTCGCGCGATCATCGTTCGACTCGGAATATGGAAAAATTGACCATGTGCCGATATTGCCCTAGAGGCAGAAAAGCGAAGAGAAAACGAAAGGACTAGTACAACATTCGGTTCAGGCGTGATAGCTTGTTCATCTCATTTCTTGTCAAAGATCGCAAGCCCAATCAATCTCTGGGTCGATGGAGACAAGCCCGATGTCGCCGGCCAGCGGAAAGCAGTGGGCCTGGAGATCGTATGCTGCCGCTAGCGACGCCGACGCTCCCACATCCCTCGCCTGTCGTCAGCTGGCACATGCACCGATCACTGTTGCGCTATCCAAGAAGAAACCCTCAGGTCCGACTTAACGCCATACTGTACCGCCCCGTCCTGATCAGATCATTTGCCTGTAGATCCTTTACGTGACCCTTCACTTAGCAACTCATGAACGTCGAATCCTTCTGGGCTTGCCGGCTTTCTATCTAAATTTTAGCACCAACATTGCTGTATTCGATTGGCCTAATTCGCCCAGTCTCTAAGACGGGAACTGTGTTCCCATGCACTTGGGTTGTACAAAGTCCTCATTGACGTCTGTCGCAAACGGTCCTTATTGTCTAGTCAGTCGCGAACAGCGGCGGCAACTGCGACCGGCTGGCTAGTCGACATCTCCCAAGCTTAACTTTCATCCTGACCACCGGCACGGTGTGGCATACCTTCACCCTAAGCCCACCTCACCTCGAATCACTGTCGCATTCATGATGCAGCCAGCAGAGACATCGAAGGCGCTAGACCAAGTCATGCTCCAAATCGGATTCTGATGGCGAAGCGCCTCTGTAAAATAGCATTGATGGCTTCACTTGCTTTGCTTGTCCTAATTGAATAGGTCGTCCACGTCATTGAACCTATCGAGAAAAATGGCCTTCCTCATGCTCGTCTGTGCTCATACTTCTATGCTCTGGGACACATTTGGGCTTCTTCTGCCGCATTTTCTCCCTTTTCTTTCCTCACCCCGTGCTTCTTTGGGTCCTTGGCAACCGCTGTACTGCATGCGTAGCGCGCAACTTGTTCGATCACTAGACAGCGCTGAACAGCAAATTGCATCTAATCACCGAACCCGGTGCTGTGGCCGCGCCCCGACAACACGAGCCACGTCCTCATGTAAGTTATAGCTCACGTTTCAAATGACACCTCTTATGAATCGCGGTCCGACAGATCTTCTAGTGACGCAAGCACGCTAACTGCGGCCCGAATGAAACGGTCCGAAAAACTTGCGAAATGAACCGGGAATGCGGTCGCCGAATCTCCATCCCGTCATTTCGCGTCATTTACGCCCTTTAAAGTCCATCCGCAGGACCTTCCCCAGCTTCCATTCGTAAATTGAAATACCTCACGAAATTGTACCATCAACTCGAGCCTGGCCCGGCGTGGATGTCATGCTGTAGTTGGCTCAAGGCATCCAGTCTAACAACGGCGAAAAGCCGGACAATGGAAGGACCGTCCGTTCCATGTTGGTCTGCTCGGATACATTGGCCGTACTATGGATTCTAAGTCGACTTCCCACCTTCCCACATGCGCTCTATACCTGAACACGCCTTATTATGCTCAAGGCTAGCTCAAGGCAGCCATACTTGCAGTTGGCAGCTAGGAGCTTCGGGAGTGGTTTAAGAGTCTTCTAAGAAATCTACCTTGAGAGGTGGAGCCACTGACCAAACGTTCGCGCCCAGTATGAGATTGATCATGGTAAACGTATCGTCCTAGCTTGATATCAAACTGCATGTTTAAACCACTTCTATCTAGGCTTGCCACTCGACTAGTCTTTTTTTTAATCACTGCCATTTCATAGATGTTGGCAGCGTCAGTGGTTCCTTCGTCGGGGAACCGGAGTTTCTGGATAGCATGCTTGCCATTTGGTCCTGTAACTACAGATAAACCGGTGCATACGACTTTTCCGAATCGGTGATGCTCATCTCCATAAGTGCACTCCATCAGGCAGCCAAATATGAAAGTGTTTGCTCCGTATTGTCTTTCTCTTCCTGCATCTTTTTGAATGTTTATCTTTCGAGTCTTCTGAATTGCTTGACTTTCTGTCTCTGTCTTTGCGCTGTCCTCTCCGAAACCTTCGCCATTTAAAAACGTGCTCGCATCAAACCGGGGATTCCAGGTCCTGGTCTGCCGCTTTCCTTACTTGCGAGATTCTTTACCATTGCTTTTGTCTCCTTTACTCCTCGCCATCAGAGTTGGACGCCGAAGACAGGGTTGATTCAGAGTCCGCATGTGCGCGTACGAGACGCACAAGGGGAAAGGGTCTTCAATGTGGTGGAGTAAACACTGATTCGCCGGACTGGCACATGTCCGGACGGATGTCAGAAAGCCCACAATAATAAATTGGAAGGGGTCGGTTTGTCATTTGATGAAACAACTGGAACACTGTGGCTGGGTGAATAGCCTGAATAACACGGTAAGTCCCAAATATCAATTTCCAAACGTCGCCAACATTCACGCAAATATTGATGGCAGTATGCATATATTGTGGGGGAAGCACGTCCCAAAGCATGGGGGCCGTCTCCTTGAACAGCGTAAACCTGATATTTGCCATTACTTCCCGCAAGTCCACATTAGACGAGCGCCAGGAGAAAGCATCTGCATGACTAACTCGAGTGCTTTCGCTTCGAGCTCTAGGATTTCCCCCTGTTTTCTTCCCAAGGTTCGCAATATCTTTCGCTACGGACCGCAAACTAGTCCCGGATAGTGTGCGTGTGGATCCATAGCGGACTCGGAGCACTATTTGATTACTTCTATCTGGTCTTCCTAGAATGAGGCAATTAAATAATTAATTGGCCGAAGAGACGTTCGCAGCCATCAGACCCACCGAAAGATATCATCGTGATCCGTATGCGCCGCCACAACCCGCGAAAACCGACGGCGCGTCTTCTCGATCTTGCGTTCCGCCTAGGACATGTACAGACGCGCGACAGTATCAATTAATCGGCGCTCGGACGGCAGTGCAGCGCGTCTGCCGAGCGCGAAGCGGAAGGGATCCACCTGGATCGCGAGTGCCTTTGGAGCGCCGGGCGTGGCGCACTGCGCGCAAGAGCATGCACAAGGATAATCCGAGCCGAACTGCTCATGTTCCGCTCCGTTGCGCTCTCGACGTCTCCGACCTACGCATCTAGCCTGCCCCTCTACTCACCTTCCTTACCCACAGTCACCTTGATAATAGCCTTACATATCATCCTAGGACTATCGCTCTCACAATGCTCCGCCTCCTTCAGCCACTGCTCGAGGGTCAGGACCTGCGTATACCTGCCTCGGTTGCTTTATCGACGACCCCGAGTTCATTCATCTGTGCTTCACTCTTGCCCTCCGTATACGACTGCCGCACGGGAAATTAAAATGCCTGTGTCCGTTATCGAGGTTTCCCGTTTTATCCTACAAGCGTACGAAATTTCGAATTTGTTCAAAGGCTTGAAAACAGTTATAGTATTAATTTGCAGCGTCAACAACAGGGAAAATGAATGGTACCTTTGCGTAATACACGCATTTGTGATTTTGTCTCCTGCTCCAACGATGCAGCCTTCAACAAGATCTCCACGCTCTGCGGGACATGCTGCGCAGCATTTCCAAGGTAAATTTCCCATCTGGTGTACTTTGAAGAGTAAAGATAGTCAGCCAAGTCCTGCAACGGCAGCAAGGTGGATTCGCGTGAAGCCTTGCCGCCTCTAACCACACGCCTTCGTTTTCTGGACAATAATTGCAGCCAGTTTCAGCGAGCTTGTGCCAGCGAGTAGCAACTATACACCTCGCATTCTCCTCTACGCATGCTGCAGTAATGCAACCGGAGCCATGTTTTTCTCGACTTTATGAGAGAATCGAACAGCATGCGGGGTGTTTGATGCCATCCATCTCGGCTTCACTCTTGTACACGGACTGCGCGAAATCAACCAAGTATCCTAGAAGCCTCAGATACTGTGGAGGTTCCTGATATTTGGTCAAGACTCGAGAGAATTTTAATTCTATCATATGCTTGACCGATCTCCACGAAATTGGCAAGGACACCGGAATCATTCAGAGGACTCGAAACCACCGGCCTTCGTTACTTGTTAGAGACAATCTGACTGAAATCGTAAAATCAAGGCATACTGTACATACCTGCTGTTGCAAAACTTGACCTCCAGGCTCAGCTTTACCAATTTACTTACGTACGAGTATACTTGAGTAGCTAATCCTTAGCACATGATTGGCTTGCAAAGGACAAACTTTATTTATGTAAGTGCGTAATGACTCAATGGCTTGGTTTACCGACCCGTGTTGATCCCGAGCTTGTTGAAACCAAAACAAGTTGTCCATGCATGCATGAGGCTTAATGATAATCCAACCTGTCCTTGAACTCCTTTTTTATTCGGCTTGTCTTTAGTCACCATCTCGTGTACCGGACCTCTAGAAACTTGTCTGCTGTTAGCTCCTGGGACCAGGCCGTCACGTCGACTTCGGTTTTCATATTTATATTTTAAGACGACCCGCGAAGAATGCGGGTTACAGCTTTAGCGGCCCGCCGCGGTTTTACACTCGGATGCGTTGGGCACGGCGCGAGGATACCGCTGGCTTTTGTGTTGTCAAGTCCGTCACCGAGCATCAGCACATACCGCAGGACACTATCGCAATCTGCGTCGCGTTATGCCCTGCGTGCCGATACGAAGACAGAGAAGGAGGATGAAAAGGGTGTAGAAAAAGAGCCGGATGTCGCACTGGCAAGGTCGGCACGTCCTGAGCACGAGCATGCAGTCATCTCGACCTTCGACCTTTTCAGTATTGGTGGTAGGCTGCCCTTTTGCTTCTATCGCACCGCACAGTGAACTGATACCGTATACGCCTCATGGACCTACCATACAGTTGGACCGAGTAGCTCGCACACAGTGGGTCCGATGAGAGCAGGAAAGATCTTCATAAACGACCTCGCGGAACTCGGTCTGTTGGAGAAAGTCAGGACGGTTAAGATTACACTGTACGTGTGCTTAATATACACCCGTATTGAGACTGGGATTACAATATTTTATGGGCATTATAGGTATGGCTCATTGGCCGCTACAGGTCGGACCCATTCGTTTATGTATCAATGGCTCATTATTCACACTCATTTTTACCTTTAGGAAAAGGGTCCGTACACCCTTGATTCAAGTACGCTCACGGCCGGTTCTGACCGACTCGTATCCATTCTGCGAATAGCCACCATACGCCGCAGGCAATCCTCCTCGGTTTAGAAGGTCGGGCAGCTCGTATTTTTCCTCGCTTAGCGTATTGATCGTGTTGACAGGTTCTGACCCCGAAACTATTGATACCGGCACAATCCCTTCCCGATACAACGCCATTTTGGAGAACAAACACCTGGTACTTGGCGGAAAACACCGTATTGTGTATGACATGGACCGCGACATGCTCTGGCGCTGGGATCAAGTACTTAAAACACATCCAAATGGCATGCGCTTTTCGGTATTTGGTGAAGACGGAGAGCTTCTTGCTACGAACGAGTATTTCAGGCGAGTGCCTGCGTTTCCTTTTCCTACGATAGATGTCTGACAATTTGTTCCGGTATGAAGTGTCGGAGGCGGTTTTGTGGTCAATGAGAAGACGAAAGGTATGTTTTGTGGCTACGGTTATACATAATATACTAATTAATACCGTTTAATTCAGTGGATGAGAATCTCTTCTACAAGGGTGTTGACAAACACAAAGTGGACCCGGCTCGTCTGACGCGGCATCACGAGTCTGAGGACGCTGTTGAACACTCTCACCCTCCGTACGCCTTTCACTCGGGCGACAGTCTCCTCGCACTTACGAAAAAGCATAATGTGAATAAAATTGATTTATATATGGAGCGTAGTCATCTTAACATTGTGACGCAGATGACTATAGCTCAAATCGTATATGACAATGAACGATACTTCCACACCCACGAAGATATTCACATGAAGGTACGCTTCGTGTCCTTAGATTTAAATGCCTATCATGGTTGCAAGTCGGTTATTCAAAAAAATACTTATCGTATTCTAACAGCTCATGCGAATTTGGGCTGTTATGGACGATTGCATCCGTAGTGGCGTCGCAACTACCGAGCGCACGCTTCCTGGCCGACTTGGTCTACGCCGACGTGCCCCGATGTTATATAGACGGCTGATGCGAGGGTACATATTTATTCTTAGGCCCAATCCATTGACCAACTAAGAATCTTTCACTGTAGTTTCTATCCCGGAATTTCTTCTTCAGGAGGCTCCTATGCGGCTATTGACGGGAGCAGCCCATCCTCTGGCGTGATTGGCGCTCCGGACGGGTTTGGGTCTACCTCCGAGGCATCGGACTCGTCCTTCCCATCTTCAAATGGTGACCGAAAGCTAGACTTATCAGGTCCACGCCCCACGCGTGTTATTGGTTCTCTCGATCACCCGATCCTGCCTATGCCTCCGCGTAAAACAGTCTTTCCCGCGATCGACTTCTTGTCTTGCTATGCGATCGCCGTAAATGAAGTGAACGCCAGTGGCGGACGTATTGTGACCTCGCCGACAAACGGTGCAGCGGGTGTTATCCCCGCTGTGCTCAAATACATTATCGAGGTGTGTTTGTTTGCCGACAGCGGCGGTTGTAAATTCGGGAAAGACTTTCTTATTGACGTTCCGATTTCAAGTTTGTCAGCGACGACCCTGAGAAGAGCGTTGTGACCTTTTTGTTGACCGCTGCTGTGGGTATTCACTCCTGGTACTTTTGAAGCAATAGTAGTAATAGTTTGTCGCAGGCTGTCGGTATGCTGTTTAAACGAGGAAGTACGATCTCAGCTGCTGAGGGTGGCTGTCAAGCCGAGGTCGGAGGTATGTATTCGTTAACCGACGCATCCTTGTCCTCAAATTAATTGGTTCATGAATGTGCTCTTTTAGTGGCATGTTCAATGGCGAGCGCCGGTTTCGCTGCATGCATGGGTGGTGCGTCCCGCCTCTCCTATGCTAACCTTTTTTTGCTTTGCTTTCCCAATCTGCACTCGTCGCTAATACTTCTAAATCATCTCCAGCGTCGCCAGAAACGATCTTACAGGTATGTCTGTTCTACTTTTTCTGGAGTTGCGTCTGATGTATTATGTATGCCAAACAACTATTGCCTAAGGCGGCAGAGATCGGCATAGGTCTGTGGCTTTGACAGCATTTTCTCCGAGAGAGGGAATCTGATAACTTTTATTCGGAATTCAGAACATAATCTCGGTCTAACATGTGACCCTATCGACGGACTCGTCCAAGTGCCTTGCATCGTGTGTCATTCTGCTCTTCCCAAGTTTATACGAACCTCCTCAGAAAGTTACTTGTAGGAAAGAAACAGTTTGGGTGCCGTAAAGGCAGTAACTGCCGCACAGCTCTCGATGGCCAGTGATGGCGTTTATCGCGTTACGCTTGACGAAGCCATCGAGGCCATGCGCTTAACCGCCGCTGACATGAGCGTCAAGTACAAAGAAACAAGTCTTTCGGTGAGTGTTTCAGTTTAACCTTCCATGGTATGTCCTTGTAATTGGATAGCTGATGTTACTTTTTTGCCTCAGGGTCTGGCTGTAAGCATTTATCAGAATTCATCATCCGCTTCGGATAAACCCACTCAGGTTTACGTATACCCTCTATAGACGACGGTCAAGATTCCACTGACAGTCCCAGCCTGGTGAGTGTCATTTATGCCCTCGATAGTGTTATATTCTTACTAGGCGGTTCCTGTAGTTAATTGCCTCGATGATGCCTCTTGTATATACATGTACATACATAATCTTTCATCGCGTAACGGAATTTTCAATGCAGGTTACGATTCTTTGTAGATAACAATGCTGCGTTCATAACTTGCTTCTCTCACTCCAAATTCCAATCCATAGATTTTGACGCATCAACTTCGCTTCTCTTCTCCTTTAATATCATAGAAACCCGACGCGAGCACCAGCACATGTATATTACCTATATCTAGACTGTTGTTGGGTAGTTTCGGATGCGACCTTACCGGCTTTTGGCTTTACAGCTGACGTTCGGAGGCTAACAATCGTAATGCGCGTGCCATCCGGTCTTCACAACCGGTGGCTGTTCCGCTTAAGGCCAAGTTCCAAATCGTGAATTCTAGACGCGCATTTTGTGACAATATTTGTTACGTGGTAACGCACCACAAACCGCCTGTTCCCGGCCGTCAGTGTGCGGACAAGCTTCCGCGAATTCAGGAGCCCACAACTTTACAAGTGACTATCCGCACGCGCAGCCTCTGCTTGTTACTTCATATACCACCTTGCTTGTCCGTGCCATTCATGTCACTTTGCGGCGAAACTTCAGTCAAGGCGTCCTTCGGTCGGAGCAAGCCGGTGCGCGCTCCTTTTCCTCCTGTCGGCGTGGCGGGATGTGGCTCATGCAGTGCTTTGGTGTCTAGATTCAAAGGAAAGCAGTCGTTTGCGGGGATGGGGCATGCGGTACGTCCCCAACCCGTCTCCGTACGCTGGACTGGCGCTGAAGGGGTGTATCGGGCCAGGCAAGACGTCTTTGCTGAACGTGTTCACACGAGGCTTCTTTACGCAAGTCTAGTATGTCTAGTCGACACTCCCACGAGAGGATGCACAACTGACATCAATGCCCTGAACGCAGCGAACCCACCGTATTCGAGAACTATGTACACGACATGTACGTGGACGACCAGTTAATTGAGATGAGCCTGTGGGATACGGCAGGTAAGCGCACTCCGTGCCCCTGGAGGGAAACGGACTTGGTACAAAGCTCTAATGTGCATCACGGTATGCGATCAGGTCAGGAGGAATTTGACCGATTGCGGTCACTGAGCTATGCAGAAACACACGTTATTCTCATCTGCTTTTCCGTAAGCTATTTACACTCTACCTAAGGAAACTCGAAGTAACATGTGGCATAGGTCGACAATCCAACATCCCTGGAGAACGTTGAATCAAAAGTCGGTGGTTCTATATCGTTCCTCTCTGATATGAATTCGTCCTTACAGAAATTTTATAGTGGATAGACGAAATATTAGAATACTGCCCTGGTGTGAAAGTATGTCTTCTTTAAGATATTTCAGTTGGAGTGGTAGGCTGATTTCTTATCTTAATTTAGCTTGTTCTCGTGGGTTCGTCTGCACCCGATCAAGTCCTTGTCGTATTGCATGGCTGAAATGAGACTGTCTATAGCTCTTAAATGCGATCTTAGGGACGACCAGCACGTGAGAGACCGCTTACAGCACCTCGGGAGTCACCCCGTGCAATACGAAGAGGGCCTTTCCGTCGCACGGCGGATTCGTGCATCACGGTACCTCGGTAGGCATATAACATGAGCATCTACTTGAGTTTGAAACGTGTACTAATTTTACTGTACCGTTTGTCGTGTACTATTAGAATGCAGTGCAAAACACAATCGCGGTGTTGCAGAGGTGTTCTATGAGGCGGCGCGTGTATCAGTCAGCGCCCGTGCAAAGGGCCCTGGGGGTGGTTGTATCGTCTGCTAGACCCGATGGGCCCCCTCATTTGTACACATATGCTTTTCCATTTCCTATTTTTGAAGGTCTTGACGGATTTCACGTCCACCATACGAACGCTATTCTTTCATCTTCGCTGTTGCATGACCTTTCTTCCGCAGTTTAACAAATCCGCTCATTCACAGTTGCCTATATCTACCCGCATTTAACTCACTGTACTCAGTAGTAACGGTCCTATTTTCTACCCTTGTATGAGTTTATCATTCCTTTTCAACGGTTACCCTTCGCTTTCAACCCTCTACGATACGCCCATGTAGTGATAATAATTGAAGCCTGCATATTTTCTTCGTCATCTTCATTAATACTGTCCTGGACCCGTAATAATCCATACCATTTCCCCAGTTTCTGTCAGTGCCGGGAGAAATAGCTGCATCCGCCGGCATATTGTACGGTTGATGGGCCTTCAACATAGAAAAGCAAGCCAGTGTTTGCCTTGGATGAAAGATGATGATGAGTTCAAAAGTACACATTATTCATTACCGGCTTTGAAGTTCTCAACTATTGAGCTCACAATTAATCGGCGCATTTAAGTAAAACTCAGACCTCATACAAAAATTCTAGCTTCTTCAAGTTACCCCACTAGAACTTATGTATAGTAAAGTAGAAGTCGCTGGCAGATACTGTGTCTCGGGGATTTGCCACATTTCATTCGCCGGCTTAGAATATACCCCAGCCGGCAGGAACAATTGATACAACACAAGAAAACCCAGACTTGCACAATATCTATCTAGTATGTAGTTCTTAATTTATATACGTACTGAGTGAGGTGCTCAGTTGCAGTGGTAGAAGTAGGGGTGGAAAGATATCAGTATAAACCGAT